>MU760878.1:101630-116811 GCA_026770625.1 Nicotiana glauca
TATGAAAATTATGTGAAAGCTATATGAGTCCTTTTATTTGATGATGTGGTGATTGTTTAATAGTTTTTGTTGAATCCTTATGATTTCTTTATTCTTGTATGAAAGTTGTTTAGTTAGACATACTAGTGCTATTCGACGGCATTAACGTCCCTTTTGACGGGGGAGCTACGTCTTTAAAATGGATGTAGGTGTTTCTATAGCAGTCAATATTATCACAGCTAGTGCCGCATCATGCTTTCAGCTGACTTGGTGGGCCCCACTTCATTTCGGGGATTGTTTTATCTATTTATCATATACTTTGTATTTGAGGTATAACCGGAGCCTTATTGCCGGCATTTCCATATTATTCTTCAGTTGTATTTAAAGGTTCCGTAGACAGGTTGTGGGTATTGTCGGGTATTGAAATTAAAGTAGAAATAATGATATTTGGCAAAGATTTATAAAACTTGTAATATTTTGATAATTATGGTTTAAGATGCTAATGGAAATGAATTGGAAGTTGCTAATGAAATACTTACTAAGTATGATTAATGGAGTCCATCTCCTATTTATTCATGTATTAGTTTGGGTAGAATGAAACCTAACAGGCTTGCTCAGTCGGGTTTACTCGGTTGAGCGCTGGTCGCGCTCCTCCATTTTTGGGGCGTGACAAACTTGGTATCAGAGCCTAAGGTTTTAAAGTATCCTAGAATTTCTCAGAGCCGTGTCTAGTAGAGTCCTTTTTTCGGTGTGTTGTCGACCACATCTATAAGTTGGAGGCTATTCGGACATTTAGGAATTTTATCCTTCTTTGATACTCCAGATCGTGCAGTAGAGATCAAGATAGGGAGCTAATTTCTATTCTATGTCTTAATATCAAGATGAGTAATTCATGATTTTTGGAAGCAATAAGGAGGGAATAACCCCAACATTGAATCTGTGGGAGATTGCTAAGAGTTTGTTAGAAGAATTTATCGAGCCATGAAGGCATTGGTAGAACCTATCGCTAAGAGAGGAGTTCCCTTGTTCCTATTAATGTCACTGCACCACCAGATAATGTAGTATATTTGTATACCAATGCGCATTAGGGATGTGGAGTCGAGGGGCATCGATCCATCTATTGCCCTATCAACCTAAGGTCACCAAGTAAGTCACTACTTAGTACAATCAATGTACTCTTGTTGTATATGTACATCCATATTGAAGAGTCCTCATAAACATGGTCTTAATAAGATGTGAGTCACAAAGACTTGTGTGTACCTACTCCTTGAAGGAGCCGTATTGTTCGTGAATTCACTCTATTACAAATTCTCTTATTTACATCATCTTATGGAATTAAGTTCTATAAATACGTCCCTGAATGGAGTTATAACTCTAGGATTAATACTTCCCACTTTCTTTCCTAAATTCTCAATAAGGGACTATATCCGATGAATTTCCTACATAATATTTTATTTAAATAGACGACATCTGCCAACTTGTGACTATGCATGCACTGTCATAAAGTTCACCTATACGGTGTCAAGTTCCATATAAAGCATCACAGTGTTGCAATCCTTCTCGAGTCACTCTTTTTCTCACTGGTGTACATGGATTCTATGATTTGAATAGTCACTCTACTCTGTTTCGAGTATCATCACGAAACCTTTTCACTGTCTAGTAACATAAGAGCATACATCAGCACCTATCATATGAGTGCATGTCAATCGAAATGGTCACCGTGTGCATAAAGTCTATCTGAAAATTGATTTCCTCACATCTTCATCATAGAAAGATCTTGTGTCTCCATCTTAGTATAATTTTGTGTCCACTTGGGACATCCCTCAGGAAGTAGCTCACTTTGTTCCTAGTATTGTGGTTGCCCATGATGTGGTCTTGTATTGCAGTTTTGAAGTTAGTATAGCAGAAGCATGTCCAGCTTATAACAAATGATTATTTTCTCTTTATACCTCCATAACATGTTAATTATGTTCCTTAGTTAGTGAAGTCACTATGTTAGTTTCCCAACACTCGTTCAATAACTATGAGAGAATGTTAATTTTATGTGTCACTGTAACACTTCCTTTCCCATAAAAACCCTTAATAGGCTCTCTGTCAAGAGCAAATGCACCTTTGGGGGTTATCATAGCACAATGACTGCTTCTCATGTTTTCGTGTGTTTTATTAGCATCTGGGTATTTCTCAAGTCAAATCCATGGTCAAATCATTATGAACATCTGCAATCCTTCCATGATTATTGTATACTGTCTCATTGGTTTCGGTTGTCTTTACACACTCGACTTCTAGAATCATTGAGTATGTCATTGTCATATGTGGGGAGTTTTGCTAACCTTTATATTCCACCTCCTTGGGAAGATAGGAGTGTTATTTGTCTTTTTCCTCGGAGCATCATGTTAACCATTAGAACCCCTCTAACCAATACATGATTTCACCTCATATAGTAGGATGTCCTAGCTATGTGGTTTTACTCGTGAAAGGCTGAGATTAAATGTCTTCAGATTTTGCATATATCATGAGCATATTGATTTGGAAGACAAGTTGTCGTATCTTTAGTTCTTTCATATAGGATCAATTATCATGAAGAGTTAAGCTGTTTGAAATATGATAATCTCATAAGTGTTTAACTTCTTTACTTCTTCATGGGCTTATGGCATAGATTCCTTGTGTCAGCTAACGTTAGGAGTGTAATTCAACTTCATGTATTTTGAATCCCATATCGCATTCAAGGTGCCAGAGTATTCTCATTTTTGATAAATTGATTTTCCCTACACTCTAGGAGACGATTGGGTCATGTACTTGAATATTCCTCCTTAATGATTCCTATTGTCAATGTACTACTTACCCTTATGCCTCATTTGCCTAATAATTGACGTCGTCGCAGTGATTAACCATATAATCATTATTAGTAGTAAGTTTCATGTCCCTTAGCATATAACCTCAGAAAGTACTTTGCTCAGTGCATTAATGAATTCCTGGATAACTCCAGCCCAATCTTGAACTCTGTGTCCCTCATTGCATTAAATTTATTGGGTATTGAAGGTTCAAACATGTCAAAGAGGAAGCATCCTCGTATGATCACATATATTCGATAGGTAATTTTTATGGTCAGTTCAGGATAGCACATCTTAGTGTAATCGTTGAAGGTCATGAAAGGTTTAGTGTGGACGTTCGCGTAGAGATTTAGAATTTATGAGGGTGAACAGGTTGTTCCCAATATTTTTCCCCTGATGATGTTATGTGAATTGATGCTGAAGGTAAAATAAGTGTAGTTCACATTAGGTCACACTATGAGTAAAATGTTCTCCCCACGTTGTTCTCCCTGTATTATCTATTTTCATGTGTCTATGTCTAATAAGGTAGTTGCAAATCCTTTGTGCATCATTCCGGTGGAAATTATTGAAGGAGAAGTTAATGGATAGTTGGCCTATGAAGGGTATCTATTTGTCATCCTTGTTAGGTAAGTTTAGGGGTTGGGATTGCTTCCGTTAATGTGTTATGGAAAATCCTATAAGCATAAGAGGCCACATTGAAGGCCGAGAGTATTGAGGAAATAAGGTATGTTCTTTTGATTGTATAGCCTCCCTGCCCTCGGGGTAGGGGTAAGGTCTGCGTACATATTACCCTCCCCAGACCCCACTTGTTGTATTATACTGGGTTGTTGTTGTTGTTGTTTTTGTTGTCTCTTGATTGTATAGCAGTTGGTTTTGGTTTGAAAAGTACCTTCTAGGTGTTATGATCTAAAAATGTACAGTCCGAGTTCTAGTATCCTTATGATAATGTAGTGCTTTTAATGTTGAGATTAGTATTGTTGATATATATATATATATATATATATATATATATATATATTGTGGTGCTTTATCGAGTTGTGGATGTATTTTTAGGATGGTTTAGGTGGTTCTCTCGCAGGTGGATAGTCCTAGTTACAAAGGAGACTCTGTCAAAATTTCTGTAAAAATTTAGGAGTTAGTCAAAATTTAAGGACTTAAGGTAGGTAAGAAAATAGATATGTTATGTTAGGTGTTTGAGGTGGACTCTACTCCTCATTCGAGGATGAATGATCCTAAGCGGGGGAGAATGTAAGGCCCCGGAAAAAATTTCGCTAAGTAAATTAAGATTTTGTGGTGCCACGTAGGCTAATTATAATATTTTATGTGCTATGAATATGGTGGGAATCAATTGGATTTGGTAAATAAGGGTACAAGTCTTATGGTAAGCAATTTGGGGTCCAAGCAAAGGCCTAGATCTAAGACAAATTGGAACATTTCATACTACGCTAAGATTTCAATTGAGTTCGCGCAAGTCCCTACTTTGAATGAGCATATATAAATATGTATAAGGTTGTATGTGATTAATAACCTATCATATGAAATATCTTTGAGTCTAGTTTCCAAACCTTCAAACCGTTCGTCATTTGGACATTCCTACACAAAGTTATGATCAAATTACCAAAGGCTGGAAAAATACGATCCTGTGTCAGATATGGGATCGCAAAACCATTATGCAGTCCTCATAACCGATCTGCGATTCCAAATCTGGTCGCAAACTGGACCAGTGTAGCCCAGTTTTGGGCACTGATTTTTGCGACGCATTTGCGGCCCCCATACCCATTCTGCGGTCCATTATGCGACCGCAGAACCGAATTCGGAGGGTTAATCTTCCTATTTTCATAACCCGACCCCATTTTAATATATAGTCTTTGGGGATTCATTTGGGGTTATTCTCTACTGATTTTAGAGAGATGTGAGAGCATTTTAGAGAGATAAGGAGGAACCCAACATTCAAATCATCCAATATTGCATCAATCTTCAAGAATCAAAGAACCACAAGTTCTTCATCTAAGAGGTAAGGTTCTATAACCCTAGAGTTTAATTTCGACTTTTGGATATAAGATGCGATTATTAAGGTATGATTCTTGGGTGTAATAGCATTATGTATACATGCATGTACAAATTAGGTTTGTCGGAAGATTGTTGAACATAAATAAGTAAAGATTAGGTTGGGGAATAAAGGAAACCTTGTAAAAGAGATTTGAAATCAAGATGCTCAACTAGTGTTTGATAAAATGCTCAAATGAGCTGAAACCATGAATACCCTCCTAGTTTGTGTTCAATTTTGTTATGTCTCAAAGTTGATTGGGATTGCTAGAATTTTCGGAACGTCGTAGTAACTTAAGTAAAGCTTAAACAAGGTATGTATGGCTAAAACCCCGTCTTTTAAAAATTGAGCTTTATCGGTGTTTGTGTGAATACGGTAAGGTTAAAGTTGAATTATTGCCTTAATTGTTATTTTACATGAATTGATGTTGTAACCTTATATGCATGAAAGATGTGTCTCAACATGATCAACATGCTATCTTGATAACTTGAAAGGTGTAAAAGATATGAATTATGTATTGAAATACTTAGACCTTAAATTTAGATTGAAGTTGCATATTTGTGCCATCTACGTGAAGTCTTATCTATGCTTACAACTTAAATTGCTCTTGTGTGCACATACTGTCCTAAATAGCAAAGCTAATATTGAAATTAAGAATGATGTGATAAGTTGTGGCCCCAAGTGCATATAAGATAATATATGTGAAACAAAATGATTAATGAGAAGGGAACAATGCCTTGGTAAGGCCTATCCGATCGGGCCGAGATCGGACTCCGTTCAAGATAGCGGTGGTATTGTGAATAAATTCCGAAAAAAGGGAAAATGAGATTATGATTGAAGTACACGTCTCAAATGAGGCGACCTAGCCGATCGGGTCGAGATCGGACTCCGCTCAAGATAGCGGTGGTATTGTGAACAAATAATGAATAGTGTAAAATGCCCTAAACTAAAGGCTATGGAAACATGATGTAAAAATTGCATGATTCTTTTATATTGATAATGATTTGCCTTATAAGTACCTCCAATGTGATCCGAGTTGTTACATACACTGATGTTTAAATTGTATATTGTCGTGATTGAAAAGGAGTAATTTAGGAATAATTGGTGTTATTGCTTGTTTATGACTTGATGTGTGTTTCTATTGTGATTTGATGTGTCCCCTCCTTTTTGGAAGAATCCATTGTGTTTGAAGTTCCATTGCTAATGAACTTGAGGTGTATTATTTCGGAAATATTCTATATGACCATGATTCATGTTTCCTCTCATGTGTACTTGACCTCTTGAATTGAATGGCTTGTTGTTGAGATTGATATTGATGTGAACTATGTGAAAAGAACTTGAATTATGAAATGCATCCAAGTGCAAAGTATGATATGATTGTGTCCCAAAGTGCCGATGAATTGATATGTGAAATAAATATTGAAATGAGATGATTGATGGAGAAAGGGAAACGTCTTGGTAAGACGGTCTAGCCGATCGGGCCGTGATCGGACACCATGCCGAACACATGGTGGTATTATGCTGATATTGAGATATGAAAGTGACAATGAAATAGTGATTGAGGTACACATCTCAAATAAGACGGCCTAGCCGATCAGACCGAGATCGGACTCCGCTCAAGATAGTGGTGGAATATGTATATATATATTAGCACAGAAATTGTGATTGAAATTGGGAGTTGTTTATGATGTACATATTATGAACAATGGTATTATGAACAGTGGCATTGTGAATTATTGTGAACGATGATGAAAAGTTTTGAAATGTCCCAACCTAGAAGTATGGAAATTATGTGAAAGCTATATGAGTCCTTTTATTTGATGATGTGGTGATTGTTTAAAAGCTTTTATTGAATCCTTATGATTTCTTTATTCTTGTATGAAAGTTCTTTCTAACTAGATGGTGTTTAGTTATACAGACTAGTGCTATTCGATGGCACTAACGTCCCTTTTGCCTGGGGCGCTACATCTTTAAATGGATGTAGGTGTTTCTATATCAGGCAGTGTTGGTCACAGCTAGTGTCGTATCATCCTTTCAGCTGACTTGGTGGGCCCCATTTCATTTCGGGGACTGTTTCATTTGCTTGTCTTGTACTTTGTATTTGAGGTATAACCGGAGCCTTATTGCCGACATTTTCATATTATTCTTCAGTTGTATATAGAGGCTCCGTAGACAGGTTATGGGTAGTGTCGGGTATTGGAATTAAAGTAGAAATATTGATATTTGGCAAAGATTTATAAAACTTGTAATATTTTGATAATTATATTTTAAGCTGCTAATGGAAATTAATTGGAAGTTGCTAATGAAATAGTTACTAAGTATGATTAATGGAGTCCATCTCCTATTTATTCATGAATTAGTTTAGGTAGAATGAAACCTAACAGGCTTGCTCAGTCGGGTTTACTCGGTTGAGCGCTGGTCGCGCTCTTCGGTTTTTGAGGTGTGACATTCATGTAGATCCAAAAAAGATAGAGGCAATCAAGAACTGGCCTCGACCCACATCAGCTACAGAGATCCGAAGTTTATTGGGTTTGGCAGGCTATTATCGTCAGTTCGTGGAGGGTGTTTTCATATATTACAGCCCCGATGACCAAGTTGACCCAGAAGGGTGCCCAGTTCAGATGGTCAGATGAGTGTGAGGTGAGTTTTCAGAAGCTCAAGACAACTTTGACTACGGCACCAGTGTTAGTTTTGTCCACAAGTTCAATGCCTTACACAATTTATTGTGATGCATCTCGTATTGGACTTGGTGCAGTGTTGATGCAGGATGGCAAGGTCATTGCCTATGCTTCACGGCAGTTGAACATTCATGAGAAGAACTCTCCGGTTCATGATTTGGAGTTAGCAGTCATCGTTCATGCGGTGAAGATTTAGACGCATTAGTTGTATGGCGTGGCATGTGAGGTGTTCACAGATCAAAAGAGTCTGCAATATTTGTTCAAGCAGAAGGAGCTAAATTTGAGGCAGAGAATGTGGTTGGAGATATTAAAGGACAATGATATCAAAATCTTATATCATCTGAGAAAGGCCAATGTGGTGGTCGATGCTTTGAGTAGGAAGTCAGCCAGTACGGGCAGTCTTGCTTATATTTCGGTCGGTGAGAGACAACTTGCTTTGGATGTTCAGGCTTTGGCCAATCAGTTCGTGAGGTTGGATGTTTCTGAGCCCAGCCGTATATTAGCTTTCACAGTTGCTCGCTCTTCTTTATTGGAGCGTATCTGAGATCGGCAATATGATGATACTTATTTGTGTGTCCTTAGGGTCACGGTTCAACACGGAGATGCCAAGCAGGTCGAACTAGGAGATGATGGAGTTTTGAGGATGCAGGGTCGTATTTGTGTGCCTAATATGGATAGACTTTAAGAGTTGATTCTAGATAAGGCACATAGTTCTCGGTACTCTATTCATCCGGGTGCCGCCAAGATGTATCAGGATTTGCGGCAACATTATTGGTGGAGGAGAATGAAGAAGGACATTGTTGCATATGTGGCTCGGTGTTTGAATTGTTAGCAAGTTAAGTATGAGCATTAACAGCCTGGTGGTGTGTTCCAGAAGATTGAAATTCCTGAGTGGAAGTGGGATCGTATCACTATGAACTTCGTTGTTGGACACCCACAGACTTAGAGGAAGTTCGATGCAGTGCGGGTTATTGTGGATAGGTTGAACAAGTCAGCACATTTCATACATGTGGCAATCTCCTATTCTTCCGAGAAGTTAGCTGAGATCTATATCCGGGAGATTGTTCGTTTTTATGGTGTGCTCATGTCTATCATCTCGGACCGGGATATGCAGTTTACCTTACATTTTTGGAGAGCAGTTCAGTGAGAGTTGGGCATACTGGTGGAGTTGAGCATAGCGTTCTATCCTCAGACAGATGGGCAGTCCGAGCGGACTATTCAAATTTTGGAGGATATGCTCCGAGCTTGTGTCATTGATATTGGAGGCTCATGGGATCAGTTCTTTCCTTTAGCGGAGTTTGCCTACAACAACAACTTCCAGTCGAGTATCTAGATGGCTCCTTATAAGGCTTTATATGGTAGCCGGTATCGGTCGACGGTCGGATGTTTTGAGCCGGGAGAGGCTCGGTTGTTGGGTACGGATCCAGTACAGGATGCCTTGGACAAGGTCAAGATCATTCAAGATAGGCTTCGAACAGCTCAGTCCAGGCAAAAGAGCAATGCCAATAGTAAGGTTCGAGATTTGGCATTCATGGTTGCTGAGCGGATATTGCTTCGAGTGTTGCCGATGAAGGGCGTGATGAGATTTGGGAAGAAGGGCATGCTTAGCCCTATGTTTATTAGCCCGTTTGAGATTCTTGATTGAGTGGGAGAGGTGGCTTACAGACTTGGGCTGCCGCCGATCTTATCAACTATGCATCCAGTGTTTCATGTGTCCATTCTTTAGAAGTATCATGGCGGTCCATCCCACGTGTTACATTTCAGCACTGTCCAGTTGGACAAGGACTTGTCCTACTAGGAGAAGCCGATAGCTATTCTAGACCGGCGGGTTCGTCAGTTGAGATCAAAGAGTATTTCTTCTATTCGTGTGCAGTGAATAGGTCAGCCTGCTGACGCATTGACCTAGGAGTCTGAGTCCGATATGCGGAGCCGTTGTCCCCATCTCTACCCCGACGCAGGTACTTCCTTCTTATGTCCGTTCGAGCACGAATGGTTGTTTTCGAGGTTATTCGGTGTGATGACCCAAAAAGTCATCACTTATTTTAGAAACAAATTCAGTATTCCGAGGCCTAAAAACCTCCTTTTTACCTCACCTCAATTTGTGTGTGTAGTCCGGGTGCGTAGCCGGAGAGCCATTATATGAAACTCTGTGAAAAATAATAAATTTTGCCTTTAAAATAAATTTAAGTTTCGGTCAACATTTTTAGTAAACGGACCCGGATACGTATTTCGACGATTCCGGAGGTCCGTAAGAAAATATTGGACTTGGGCGTATGCCCGGAATCAAATTCCGAGGTCTCTAGCCCGAGAAATGAATTTTTGAAGAAAATTATTTTCTAAAAAATACACGAGTTTTTGAAAATAAAGCATGTTTGAAATTTGAAGGTATCCGGCCCGTATGTAGGTTCCGGATCCCGGTACAAGTCTTATATGTGATTTAAGTTGAGTCTGTGAAATTTGTTAAGAAACGGACTTGAAATGACATGAATCGGACCTCATTTGAAAAAAAATTGGAAATTTGATGTTCTTGAGTGATTTCATGATTTTGAAGCCAAATTCATAGTTGTTGATGTTATTTTAGTGATTTAAATGCACGATCGACTCCGTATGATGTTTTTAGGTTGGTGTGCATGTTTGGTTAAGAGCCCCGAGGGCTCGGGTGAGTTTTGGATAGGCCACGAAGTAGAATCGGACTTGGAAAAATTGCAGGTTTCAAATGTTCTAATGCACGCCTAGCTTGCAATTGCGAGTTCGCAAATGCGAACATAGCCCAAGCCATCCAACCTCGCAAATGTGAGGAATTCATCGCAAATTTGATGTTTCCCCTTTTGGCCAGTCGTCGCAAAAGTCGCATTTGCGACAGGTTTATTGCAAATGCGAAGATTACCTGAAAGCTGGCTTGGTCGCAAATGCGACATTTGTTTCGCAAATGCGAGCTTAGCATACTTCTGGGTTCGCAATTGCGAACCTTGGTCGCAATTGGGACATCAGAGACCTGTGAAATCCATACTTAGACAAATTTTTAATCCCTTTTTCATATCTTCTCAAAAAATAAACACTCTAGGGCGATTCTTCAAAGGCAACTTCTTCCCCAAATAAATTGTAAGTTATTTTTAACTAGTTTTCTTCAATCTTTAACATCTTTTCACATGATTTCAACTCAAATCAATGATTTTCAAGGGAAAAATTTTCAAAAAATTTGGTGTTTTGGGTTTTGACCATGTGGGTCCGGGGTCAATTTTTGACTTTTTGGGAAAAATTTTAAAAAACTTACTTTCATGATTAGAATTGGTTCATTTAGCATTTATTGATGTAATTAAGTAACTTGTGACTAGATACGAGCGAATATGTGGTCGAATCAAGAAGTTAAGCGATAGTTGAGGCTTGAACTCTGTTCGTGGCATCGAGGTAAGTGTTTGGTCTAACCTTAGGTTGAGGTATTAGAAGTAGTGTCCTACTTGCTATGTGTTATTTGTTGAGTACGTCATATAGGCATGATGACGAGTATCTATACTGGTGTCAAGCATGTCCGTGAGTCTTATGTTGTGATTTATGTGACTCTATTGTATTATCTATGTTAATGTGGTGATTGCTATTGTTGAGCAAGGTTTGTGGAAAGAACATTGGTATTTGTATATTGAAGATCATTGGCTCAAGTTGCAAAATGATTTGTAAAAGTATAATTGGCAATTGAACCTTTTGAGCATTGGCTCAAATTAAGAAACAAGTTGTGAGACAAATGTAAAAATGAGAAAAGGTTATGGTATTGATCCCTAGCTGGGATGTTGTTGCTTTTAATATTATTTCCTTGCTAGGATGTTTTGGTTTTGATAATATTCTCTTGCCGGAATTTTTATTATGATTCATTTATGCCTTGCTCTTATTGTTTGTGTTTGTTGTTTGAATGAGGAAGAGTGTAAAGCACAAAGAGTGATGTCGTGCATTATTTTGGTGAGAGAGTATTAAAGCACGAAGGGTGATGTCGTGTATTATTTTGTGAGGAAGAGTGTGAAGCACGAAGGGTGATGTCGTGATGTACGATGTACCATTCCGTACCGATTATATTGATTTTATGGTGAGGATGAGTGTAAAAGTACAAAGGGTGATGCCGTGCAGTTTATATTGATTTTATGGTGAGGATGAGTAAAAGCATGAAGGGTGATGTCGTGCACTTGTTTGGTTTCGATTCTTGTTGATAATTTACTTGTGGTATTCCGGATACTTAGTTGTTGTCCTCCTGTTACTATCTGATATTTTCCGGTCGCATGTTTCCCCCTCCCATCCTTGACTATATATTTCTGCTTATATTTTTCCGCTGTACATTATTTATCTGCACAGATTTATTTGGTAGTCTGGTCCTAGCCTCGTCACTACTTCGCTGAGGTAATGCTAGGCACTTACCAGCACATGAGGTCGGTTGTACTGATACTACATTATGCACTCTTTTTGTGCAGATCCCAGTGTTGTAAACTTCGGACCGTAGTGATATTGATGTTTCTTGTTCATCAGGCGACCCGAGGTAGTCCTGCAGGCGTCCGCAGGCCTTAGCGTCTCGTTCTATCTACTATTCATGTTTCTTTCATGTATTTCCAGAGACAGTGTTGTATTTATTTCTTTGAGACCTTTATTTGTAGTACTCCTAGTCAGTCTGTGAAGTTGTGATACTAAATCTTGGGTGGATTTGTTGTGAATTGTATTAGCAGTGTTACTAAGTTTACAATTAATCCTTCGGCTTGTTAATTTTTGTTGATTATAAATTGTTGGCTTATAACTGTTAACGAATTTTAAAAATGGAAACAAAGCAAATAATTCGGTTGGTTGGCTTGCCTAGCTTTCACTAGTAGGCGCGCATCACAACTCCTAAGGGTGAAAAATTCGGGTCGTGACATTCGGAGTCGGGATTGGTTTGGAAGTCATGGGCTCGATGATCTTGAAGATGTATGTTCTAACTTCGTACCTTGGTTCGATAGAACCCGGGGTCAATCTTCAACCTACCACGTTTCAGTACTGATTTGTATGTAATGGATGATCCCGGTTTCGACCGTATACATTGCTCAAATGCAATTTAGTGGGTGTTTCGACATAAGAATTTTAAAATTTAAAAAAAAAGTGATTTTTTTAAAAGTAAAAAATGGTATTTGAAAATTAGAGTTGTGTTTTGACATGAATTTAATTTTGGGTTGTTTTGAATTTTTGTGAGTAATCTGAGTAAAAAAATTTAATACCAGCTTTTGCAGTTTCAAATTTAGAAAAATTTCAATAATTCATCCTCAAGTGAAAACTGAAAGTTTTATGGCAAAAACACTAATTTCGAAAAAAGAAAAAAATTTCGAAAAGTGAAAAAATTATTATGCCCAAACGGGCTCTTAGTGGACGTTTGGACATAAGAATTGTAAAATTCAAAAAAGAAAATAAAAAAAAAATTCAAGTAAAAATGGTATGTGCAAATTAGAGGTGTATTTGGACATGAATATAATTTTGGGTTATTTTTAAAGTTTTGTGAGTGATTTGAGAGAAAATTTTGAAAAATAACTTTTTGGAGTTTTTCAAATTTTTGAAAAATTCCAAAATTCATCTTCAAGTGCAAATGAAAATTTTATGCCAAACACTAATTTTAAAGATAGTGAATATTTTTTGAAAAAAGTGAAAAAAATTCTTATGTCGGAATGGGCTCGACGCTGGCTTTGTTGCGGGTTCAACTGGAATTGTAAGAAGTGAGGTAAATTGCCTTTCTCCCCACCGCATATACGACCAATCCATTCTAACTAGAAAAATAGAAAATTTAGCATTCCCTTGCCTTGAGTGAAATGGTGGTCGGGTCGAGGCTCTGCGCTCTTTCTTTCTATGTGGGACGATACCGGAGAGAGAAGGGAATGCGTCGAGGCGGCGAACAAGACAACTACATTTTGACTTTTCCCTCCATGAGACGAGCAATGCAATAGTTTTTATACAGGATGTAATGTATACTTGTTTAGAAGTTGTGGAGTTGATTTAGCTAGTTGATTTTAAATACCCTTTATCAATATTCCCATATTCTAAGTGTAAGTGCAGGGGCAATACTATATTCTTGTCTATGGGTCACATTGTTGTATTACTTGGATAAGAGTTCATGTTTTAAATTGTGATATAGCAAATTACTTATCATTTTACATTGGAGTTTGCTTCGAGTAATTCCTCTAGCATCTCCGCATCTAGAGTTAAATTGGAGTTACTTCCAGGAATTTCTTCAAGGGTGTTCAAATGTCACCTAATAAGTTGGAGTGTAAGATAGACATTTGTGGCCAACTTTAGGTGTCTGTTTATGTATTTTGCCAAAAAGATTTAACATAAAATCACATTTGAAGGTGCAGTTTTTGCAACTTCTGCTAATTTTTGGTCTATTTTTAGAGCATGATACAACTTTTAGAGTTGCAGTTTCTGGCACTACTTGCAATTAGAGTTTTTTTTTTCTCTTCAACCATTTGCACACTTATGTGAAGCGTATACTCAAATGAGTAGGACATTATTTCACTCAAGGGCAAATGTAGCCTTTTGGCCACATGTTCAACTTAACCGGTAACTTTCAATACGAAGAATGAATTTATATGTAAAAATCTACTAAAAAGGTATATCCATTTAATAATCTGATTATTCTTCATATTATAATTCCAATTTAACTTATTAGCAGACCAAACTACCCATATATGCCTACCTACGTTGACAAATCAAAATTTAGAGAAATAATAACTAGAATTTTTTAGGAAGCTCCCCTCATATCCCACTCAATTTCATTTAGACTTTACATAGAAGAAGTAGATACTAAATAATAGTAAACATGAAGCTCTATATAATCTTTTAGGCAAAATTTGAGTTGAAGTTGAAAAAACAAAGGCGTAATAGCTTCCTGGCCACTTAAACTTGTACCGGATTTTAAAGTCGATATACAAACTTACATTATTTCCATTTGAACACTCGAACTTGACGGAATGAGTACAAATAAATACATTCAGTAGTGCGTGTATATCAATTGCGCTGACATGTACGTCACGTCATATATTAGACTATTTATTACTTGACATGTGTTATTTGTGAGTCCTATTCTTAAATACTAAATAAGCAAAAAAGAAGTCACAAATTAAAGAGGGAGAGAGAGAGATTAAAAAAAAGACCTGACACTTCCCTCTGTTCATCCACCTCTCCTTCTTCTCCGTTCATCCACCTCCATTCCTTTCCTTAATTTTTTTTTTCTTTGCTTTAGTGTTCTTTCTCTTTCTTATTTTTAAATCAAATTTCGTTCGTCTGCCAAGGTTACAAGTAATTTCTTTTTCCTTCTCATATAATGCAATTAAGGCATATCGAATTGAGTTCATTTCATTTGCCAAATCCTCCAATTATATCTGTTGAAGAAGAGAAGTGTTTGGTTTTCTCAAATCTGCACACTATTTCTGGCTTGTCTCTGCGTTGTTGCACAAAGAAGGTTATTTCAGGGATTCGGAATGTTAGAAAGTTAAGAGTCAATGAAGGAGAAAGTTTTCAATTTGTCCATCTACATCAACTTGAACCGTTGAGTCTTGAACTTAATTTTCGAGGGGTGCTAGCTGAGATTTCATCGGCGACCATTCCAATTTGTACACAATGAATTAGATTACCAATCAGAAGTGAGATTT
>MU760879.1:6177-29296 GCA_026770625.1 Nicotiana glauca
TAATTACTACAATATTTCGGAAATTCTAGCAACTTCAATCTATTTTGAGACATAACAAAATTAACACAAATTAGGAAGATATTCATGGTTTCAGCTCATTTGAGCATTTTATCAAACACTAGTTGAGCATCTTAATTTTTAACTCCTTTTTACAAGAGTTCCTTCATTCCCCATCCCAATATTTACCTATCTAAGTTCATCAATATTCCCACAATCCTAATTTGCACATGCATGTATCCATAGTACTATTATCCCTAAGAATCCTACCCCAATGACCTATCTCACAATCTTTACAATGTCAACACAACCTAGGTTAGGCACCTATGGCTCCCAATCACCATCCCATGAGTTCTAATGTATATATCATACATAAATAATCACCATAGAGAAGTTGGAGATGATAGACATACCTCTTGTAGTAAGAATTTTAAGAATCCCCACTTGTGGTGTTCTTGAGAGATTCAAGGATTTAAAGGAAGATCTAAGGATTTTCAAGATTAATCCTTGTTAATAAAAGTGTTTAGGAGTAGTAATCAACTCAAAATACTCCAAAAATCTTACCTTGGTTATGGGAGGAGTTGAAGTCTTGAGAGAGTGGAAGAAAACCCTCAAAAATTTGATCTTGAATGACAAAAATGAAGGAAAGATGATACCCCTTCGGTTTTTACACAGACCAGGGGTTTTTACGACATTTTACAGGTTTTCCCGCGGTCCTCCTCGGTCCCCCGCGGTCCCGCCCGCGGTTCCAGGCAGTGAGCTCCGCGGTCCAACCCGCAGCCGCGCGCCTGGGCGCGCTGGTGATGCATGTTTAGTAAAATGGTCATAACTTTCTGTATACACCTCCAAATAATGAACGGTTTGATGAGCTGGAAATTAGACTCAAAGATCTTTAATTTGATAGATATATCCTCACTCAAATCCTTATATAACTGGATATATGATCGTTCAAAGTGAGGTCATGTGCGCATTTATATACAACTTTCATCTAATATGAAATTTTCCAACTTGTCTTAGACTTAGGCCTCTCCGTAGACCCCAATTCACTTCTAATATGACTTATACGCTTATTAACACATCCAATTGATATCCATCATATCATAAATCCTTATTTGCACACTAAATAAAATAATTTAGCCTACATTGGCACGACGAAATCTTAAATTATTCGATTTTTTTTTTCCGGGGCCTTACAACTACTATGGATGTCTCATCAATTGGGTGACTATGAACTTTCTTTTAAACCTATACAATTTTTATGATAATTCTAGTGCTATTGGTCTTTCAAAAAATCTTGTGCATCATTCTAGAGCAAAGCATATAGATATTAAGCATAATTTTATTAGAGATCATGTTCTTAAGAGAGACATTGAAATATCTTTTGTTGGAACATCTGCTCAACTAGCTGATATATTTACTGAGCCTTTATTAAAAGATAGATTCTGTTCCTTGAGAAATTCATTAGGTATTATTTGCAATTCTAAAAATAGTTAGGACTTATGTGCTCAGTTACTTTTATTTGCTATAATTGTCCTTTCCCACACTTTAATTATGACTTCATTTTTTCCCTCTCTTTTCTCTTCTTTCACATCAGTTCGCTGTTCGAAGATGGAAATCCAATCATCACGTCTTCTCAACTGACAACTTTTCCTTTTCTGTACTCAACCGTCAAAACCCTCTTCTTAAGATAGAAAAACTCTTTCAATCACTCTCATCTCCATCAATTATCCAGAATCTCTTCTCAAAACCCCTTTTCTACAATGGCGAAGCACTCCAAAAATCCTTTTGCTTCTACCAGAAAGAGTACCCTCTCTAGAGCAAAACCCCCTTTTGCGCCTCCTGAGCAAGTAGACCTAGGGTCTGATCACTCTGAAGGCTTCGCCTCATCTCAGGGAAATTTCTCCGAACACTCCCAACTTTTAGGAGAAAAGGCTTTAGGCAAACGAACCATGGAAGAAACCCCTGTCTCGCCTACACCAAAGAAATCAAAAGTTGATTTCTCTGCCTTACTTGAGTCTGACCTAAATTTCTGGGATTCCCCAAATAGGTATCTTTTTGTTGCTCTAAAAGACAAGCCTATTGCTCATGGGAGGGTTGTTGATCTTGATGATATGGAAGCCTTTAACTGTCAGATCAAAGATCTTTTTGTCTATCAAGGGTAGGGAAGGTTTATATCTATTCCTCCGCCTAAAGTGTATGAACCCCTAGTCAAAATATTTTATGAAAATCTTAGGTCTAGCAAACCTAATAGGTTGGAATCTCTTATGTTGGGTCAACGCATCGTTCTTGATTGTGCCTTGCTTGACTCAATTTTTTAGTGTCATTGTTTTGGTTTTCCTACCCTATTAAAAAACATATGTCCTGATAACTTCGAAATCTCTTTTGACCAAGCTAAGCAGTGTATTGCTGAGTGTCCCTCTAAAACCCTTCCAAACTAATTAGGCCCCAGTGATGTTAGTTTTGAAACATGGGTTTTGGCCCACATTGTGGCAACCACCTTGCTTTCCCGCACTGGCTCTTTTTTACCATTCTCTCAAAGAGACACCTTCTTTGTCTACTGTCTTGTAACCAAGCTCAAAATTAAGCTTTCCTCCTGGGTGATCAATTTCATGATAGAAATGATGAAGATCCCACTAGCTTACCCTATGGCATCGCAATCACTCATATTATGGAAGCCCATCGAATTTCCCTGTCAAACTATCCTTTCATTACTGTCTCCAAGTCCTACAATTATAGAGCTTTTTCTAGCGTGGGTTACGTATATGTCAAGGGCTCCTAGGTCAAGAAAAGTGATAGTGAAGCAAAGCTGGCCCTTGTAGAACCCAAACCTTCACCCTCTATTCCTCTTCTTAATCTTGACAGTCCTAAGCTTAGTGAAAATCTTTGTTCCATTAACTCCCAACTCTCTGAGATCAAGAACCTCCTCACTGCCACTCAGTCTACTGTTGATGACATTCATGCTATTTCCAAGAAAACAGGGTCTGATGTGTCCAAAATTAGAGTTGCGATCCTCAAAGTCAGAGAAAATGCTGTCAAAACTTTCAGCGAGGTTCATGAAAGCCTGGAAGGAGTTAGCGTCTGCAAATGTAAGCTTCGAACAATTAAAGTAGGCCATATGCAATACCCTTACATATTTCCTACGCCGCTAGTCTAGTTTTTGTTTTAGACAATTTGTTTTGGTGATGTTTTTTTTAGACAATCTGTTATTCTGCTTGGTGGGCTATGTTTTAAGCCCTAGGATTCTTTTTTTTTGCTGTGTTGTTTTTGGTGGCTGTGTTTCCAGCCATTGGATAATTTCCTTAGTTACTCTACTTTTAATGTTTTCTCTTCAGTTCTGGTACTATTCCCTCTTTGCTAATGCCAAAAAGGGGGAGAAAAATCTACAGGTAGCCTTATATATTGTACAGGTACAATGAAGAAGTTGACTGGTCCGTTATCCAGTCGTCCAGGCTCTATACAGGTACTGTGAAGAAGTGCCTTATATATTGTACATGTATAGTAAATAATTTGACTACATACATTGAGGGGTAGTGGACAAGTACATGTACAATAACGAAGTCGACTACATACATTGAGGGGGAGCTGATATGTCAAGTCGACTGCATGCATTGAGGGAAAGCAAAACACAGGAAATTCGACTGGTGTTTACTTCTTTACACAAATATATTAGTCGACTGGTATTTACTTCTTAACATTATCATATTATTTTGTCATCATAAAAAAGGGGGAGATTGCTAGATTATGTTTTAATGATGCAAATAATATACATATACAGGAGATCAATTACAAGAAGTAAAGAAGACTCCTCAAGACTACTGAAGTACATCATGATGAATAGGGGAAGAAATCAATTATCTAAGATTACCATAAAATCAGGAAATCTGGACAACTAAGGAAAGGATTCGCAAAGTTGGATGAAATCCAATAAACAAATCAATCAACAAAGAAGACGCATCAATCAAGGAGCAGTCCTCATCCGTATGAGGAGATTGAAGGAAATCAATCAAGCCTTCAGTCAAGGCATGAATCAAGGAATATAGAAAGATAGGCATCCAAGTTTGGAAGATCCAATAGTCAAGGATCAGTCCTCGTTCATAACTCTAATGAAGGAAGGAAATCAAGAAGGCTAAACGGCTCACTAACTTATTCTTAGAAAGAATTGATTCTCTCCAAGGATCAAATCTCTTGGGTTGTCAAGCCCCTACCATCCATCAATGTATATATAGCCCGCCTTAAACCCTAGTATGATATACTTTTGTCAAACCAAAAACCATTCTATTTATTCTACTGCATACAAGCATTGTAGTTCATTAAGATATGCTTTGTAACAAGTCAGAGAAAGAAAGAGAGCTTAACGCTGGTGAGGCATTGTGTCAAAACGAGTGCTAGAGAAACTGTGTTAAAATCACTACAACTGTACTCGGAGAAACACACACACTAAAGAGAAATCCGTTGCAACCCAAGGGGACTGGATTAGGATTCTCATTAAATCCAAACCAGTATAAAATCCTGGTGTCTTTAATTCCTGCATTTACTTTCTGCACTTTACTTCCTCTACTATATTTGCTGAATTATCATATCTAGTCGACTACTCTTCTAATAAGTCAACTAATAAGCGATTAAGTTTAAAATATTTACAATTCACCCTCCCTCTTGTACTTTCAGGGATTAGGAATAACGAAGCCTTGGGTGCAATCTAAAGTGAGCTGTAATAAACAAAACCAGCTAGCGTATCTCGGGAGAGTGCGTCTAGTAAATTATCGTAATTTCTCGGGAGAGTTTTATTTTAATAAGAGTGCCCACGATTGATAGAGATGATTAGGCAATTCTATGTAAAAAATTAGAGGTATTCCATCAATAGGGGAAATCATGACCTTAGAACCTTCTTTCAATTGTTTACAACTTAATCATAGCTAGTTTTTAGTTGCTTATTTACTTACATTCGTAGTTAGTAAAAATATCATCAATTGTTATTCACAAAGTCTGGGAAGTTGATTCCGTAGAATTTAGTAAGTCTAACAAGAGTAATTGATAGGTTAATTCCTTGTGGGTTTGACTCTGGGCTAAATACTCAGATTATATTTGCAACGTCAGCGAGTCCTTTTTATAAGGCATCGTTGGGTTTGATCAGCCCGTTCTAATCTTTGTTTTCCCGTAGTTGTTCTTCTTTTATGTTCCTCTATTAAGTACGATCTTTGTTTCTAGTTGAGGGGGAAATAAATCATAACTTTGGTCAGGATCTTATCTTTTACACGTTCATTTCTTCATCTCTGTCATCCATATTTATTTTAAAACATAAACTACATACTTGTAGAACAGATATGAATTCTTCACATTTACAATATAATAGTTTTACCTTTTTGGTATGGTTTAACCAGAGACTTACTGTTTTTGTACTCACGAATAACTATAATTATAAACACTTATTTGTATTTGTATATTCATTCGTAAATTTGAAATATATTACTTGTTATTATTAAAATATGAAAAGTATTTTTTTATTATTTTTTCTGGATTTTATTTTCTGTTCCTTAATGGATCAATTTATACCATCTCTAAATATAGAAACTTCAATCGGTGAAAGAAAGAAAGCAAAAGAACCTAGATTTTCTGAAGTGTCAATGGACCCCACATGCTTTAGGCAAAAGTTGACGTACTGCTTCCACGTAAGTACCAATAAATTATCAGGTTTTGTTGGTAAAATATTAACACTTGGTCAACAAAGAGAGGCTGAGTGTATAGGCCAGACAAGCATGTTAATGACATAGGCAACTGAGGGAGCTCAACTGTTGCTTCTTTCATAAGAGAAAAAAAACAAATAACAAGTTGAAAACCTCAGTCCAATGGTTTTGTTGAATATTTGGTGGTGTAGGTTCGATTCTCCTTAGCCTCAAATTTTAACAAAAATCCTCGCTCAAAAATGTTCAAAAAAAGAATGTCCAAGTCCAACCTCGAGCCCTATGACCTTTACAAGGCCAAATATGAGCTTGACCAGTGAACCTATACTATTTGTCAAGAAGCGATGTCATTATTATATATTGCTTCATTTTTGCAGATGTTTGTATAAATATTTAATAATCTTTTCCAGGAAAGTGATGTCGGATGACCCCGCTTCAACCAATGTGCATTCGCCCTTGTGTGGAATAGTCATTACTAGTACAGCTGGGAATCCAAAAAAAAAAGCTTAAGGTTGGGTAGTTATTAAAAGAAGAGTTAAAACATGGTAGATTTATTGTTGAATTAATTGATTCCCAGGTATATATTTCGAATGTGCCCACGGCACAGTGGGACATGATCGACAAGGCTATTTGGGTGTAAAATCTCTGTGTTATACAACTAATTTAAAGACTTATCGTCCGATTGGGGATGAATCTAGTGGAACCGCATTTTCACTTGTGATGAAAGAAGGTGAAGCTATTTTTAGTTTCCACGGGTGTGCTGGACCGAGACTTGATACTATTGTGTCTATTTTCAGCAACTTACTCCTCTGCCAACTTTAGCAAAGGAACTCAAGCCTGTAAAAATTGAGCCAAATGAATCTGTAGTCGAAACAATTGAGGTCAATGAGGTATGTTCATTCTACTTTAATTTTCTTCTCATGAATATGAACACCACCCACAACAACAAAAAACCAATTATAATAGGGTTTGGAGAGGGTAGAGTGTGCGCAGACCTTATCCCTATGTTGTAAAGATAGAGAGACTGTTTCTAAAAGACTCCTGGCTCAGAAAAAAAGGAAAAAGAAGTGGAAATAACAATTGGAACAACAATAGTTAGGTGATAAAGTGATATAGAAATAGAATAATCAAAGCAACCGAACCAATGAATAGTAGAAGAAATTTGCAGATAAGCAGATACAGACATACAAGAGTAATACTAATGCAACTGGCATGAAAAGGAGACACGCGTGTGTTTAACCAAAAAATAGGTTTCTTGGCAAAGCTTGAATTTAGAAGAATTGGGTTACTGATAATCGAAAAAAAAGAATTTAAATAAAGAGATTTGGAAATGATATCAATATAAAGCAAGAAAATTAAGATATGTTTCAATAGTAACTCTCGTCACAACTGATTATATATTCCTCCTTTTATAGGTACCTTTGAATATCTCTAGGAATGTACGTTATGCCTAAGCCATAATAAGGCTATTATGAGCATTTAATAATACTAAATGTTGTGTTACATAATCATTGTATTGAATGCATATATTCCTTAACGGCTTCCGTGTTTAATGCCGTATTTCCCCCTTTTTCTTTAACCAGATTCATTCTTCTCATTGCTCGTGTGTAAATAAGTTTAAATAGGAACGAGGCGTTGAATCTCTCGTCTCGTGCCTTTTCCTTCTCGTAGCTGTTCACGATCCTTGAACCGTGGATGATCATCGTCTCGTGCCTCTTCCTTCTCGTAGCTGTTCACAATCCTTGAAATGTGGCTGATCATAATTTATTAACTATTCCACGTGTCATGCCACGTCAGTATGTATATGAATACTATTTTTTCCCAATACAGATAGTCCCCCCACTTTCCATTTATTCATCAGTTTGAATATTTGGGAAGTGGAGTTTCATTAAAGGAGAATTTTTGTCACCATTAATGCTCTGACAAAGTTGACGCTTCAATTGTCACTTTCTTTTAATGCCATTGACACGTGTTACCTCCCCATTGATTGCACTTCTTGGCAACACTTTTTTAGGCTTTCTTTTCGGCTTCACTTTACACGAAGTGTCAGTTATCATCATTATGGTTCTTCCATCACCGTACTTTTTCCTTTGCCTGTTACCCATCAATATAAATATAACTTCTCTTCTTGTCTTGTTTTATATAAAGCATATCAAACACTCTAATTTTTCGAAACCTTCTTTCTTTTTTCTTCTCCACTTCAATATTTTCTGCCATGGCTTCATCGAATCCTAAGAGAACCCCCATTCTGGATAGCTTTCCCGATGCTCATATTAGGCATCGGAGAGGGGGAAGACTCTGTAACCTCGAATCTGCTCGCGGTAGTATGTCGACTCCTTCTTCTAGCTCCGGTCCATCTTCTGGGATTAGAGGTTCACATTCTCAAAGGAGTTCTTCTCGTAACAAAGAATCTTCCGAGCCACTTCATGAGCCTTTAGTTGAGGAAATAGTCCCATATGAAATTTCCTTTCACCATGATAGAGAATCCCTTAAGACTCAAATTGAATCTTTAGATCGTTCTGACCCCTTTCCTACTCAAATCATAGAAGTTTTAGCCCTCATAGTTCGTACGGACTGTCATTGGAGTGATGATTTTCCAATTATTATTCCTAACCCTAACCAAAGGATTACATCCTACTTAACAGGATACTCTTTTGTTTACACATATCCCTTTACTCTAGGTTTTAAACCGACCATTGACCCGATTATTCTGGATTTTTTGTCGTTTTTTCAATGTGTGTTTGGGCCAAATTGGTCCGATTGTATGGAGAGTTGTTGCTTGCCTGAGGCATCTTGCTAATATGGCGAATGTTGAATTCACCTTTCCCCACCTGATTCATCTTTACTCACCTAGCTTTTTCGAAACAGTATTTTTGGTTTAGCAGCTAGGAGTAAGATGGTTTTAGTTAGCCACAAGGATGATAAATATTGTGGCTGGTATACCCGATATGTTGCTACTTCCACTGTTGGTTTAGTGGGTGAAAAGAACATACGCTTCCCAGAGAAGTGGAATTTTGCACGTGAGTATTAAATTTTTCTTGTGCCTTTTTATTTTTAGGTTTGCTTGTTTTTCTTAATCTTGTCTCTCTTTCTCTTCAGCAACCAGGGGCGTTGTGGAACCTGTGCCCAACTTCCGTGGTTGGGTAGATAAGTTACTGAAGATTGCCCCGATGAAGGGTAGATCATGGAAAAATCTTTCCCCCCATTATGGCTAGAGAGTTAAAACTCATGGTAAGGATCTCTACTTTCACTTCATCTATATTTAAATATTTTTGGCGTTCTAACTTTTACCCATCTCTTTACCAGGTTTTGCCATTTGAGGAGTTACCCCAGAGGCCATTTTGGAATCTCGTGATTTTATAAGTGCTCGCGCTTCGTCGGATCAAGATATTTTCTTGGGATTTGTAAAGATAAAATCTATTGAAGACGATGATTTTGAGGAAGAAGACGAGGGTTCTCTGGTATCAAGGCCACGAACCAGGAAACGTATCGTCTCTGAAGATGAGGCTGATGTCTCACCTCACCTATCTCTTTTCGAACCTGTCATTGCTCCGGTGATCATCCCTGATGATGATATTTCTCCTTCTCCTAAAACTTATGAATCCATAAACCAGCTTTTTATCAGTGTTTTCAATAGCGGGTCTTTAGGACCTGTTCTAAATGAACCCCCCTTGTCTTCTTTCACCTCTTCTGTTCCTGTAATTGCACCTTTGCTTTCTTTAATTACTACTTCTGCACCTACCTCCACTATTTTTACTCCTTCCTTTGCTCCACCTTCAACGATTTCTCCCCCTGTTGTCCACCGTACAGGGGGGGTCTTCGAGCAGGAGTTTTGCTATGAGGAGCGTGACTCTTGAGGTTCCCGTCAATAACAGTATTTTAAGAAAATCTGGGAAAGCGGATACTTGGATCGAGCCTTTGATCGGCCCCATCGAGAAGGCTAAACTTGAAAGCCACACTAATATGACCCTCATAAATGATATTGTCCATGCAACTTTGAAGGTATTTTCTCACCTTCTTTTCTTTAGTCTTTTGATTTTTAGAATCCTAACCTTACCTCCTCTAGAGAAAGAAACAGAAGAAATCTTATCATAAATCTTACCTCCTCTTGAAGGTAAATTAATGGGTTTATCAGAAATCTTACCAGAGAAAGAAACAGAAGAAGCGGCGAAAGAATTTTCCGGCGAAAGCGAACAACCACAGAAAATATCGAACACGGAAAAACACCGATAATCTACATCTGAGATTCCCTCATATTAACCGAAAAGGTTGTCCTTCATTGGAATTCCTTCGTCGGATTAGGTCGCACAGTTCGTCGATGGCGGATTTTTCTAGATCTAAATACAAGAGAGAGACTAAGAGATGTTGATGAAAGAGACGAAAGGTTCTTCCTTTCTATCTTACCAAAACAATTGGTATTAAAATTTTAGTGGGGTCATCATTTATTTTTATTTTTTTAATAAATATTTAGGAGGGAAAGTAGGGAGAGAAAAATAAACCGTCCCTATAGATATTTTATTTCAGCAAACCGTTCCCATAAATAACCCTATTGTATCGCCTTTATAAATCGTCTTCATAGCTTTATTTATGGTAACGGTTACTATCCTATTGGAACGATTTTTCTTTAGAAGTGTACCAAAAGGCTTTCACTCTATTGGAACGATTAAAACCGTTCCAAAAGATAATTTATTCTAACAGTTCTATAACCGTTGCCAAATAACTGTTCCAATAGAACCGTTTTTAGTAGTGTCTTCTTTTTGTTTGTGTAGGCCAACCTCATTGGTACTGAACTAATGACCCGAGTCCCTCTTTTGGAGAAATTGGCTCGTGATTTAGAGAAGACAGCTCATGATGCTGAGGAAGCTGCCCGTGGTTCTCAATTAGAGGCTGACAACTGGAGGGGCCAATTTGAAAATATTTAAATTGATATGGAGAACTTGGAGGAGAGGAAAACTACCTTGGAAAAGCAAGTTCAAACATTGACCTCCGAGCTGGCAAAAATTAAGGCGACTTCAAGCCAAGCTGAGATGGAAAAAGAACGCATTGAATCTTCTTTCTCAGAACAGTTGTCAAAGATCAGCGAAGAAAATAAAATTCTAAAAACTTTGCTGGCTCAGAAGGAAATGCATGCAGGGGAGCTAGATCAAAACCTTTCGCGGGTTCAGGAAGAACTACGAACTTCTGCAGACAAGGTTCATCCCATAGAGAGTTCTCATGCTGCCCTTCAATCATCTTACATCTCTGTTTCAGCTACAAACGAGGAACTTAAGAAAGAATTGGCTGTTTGGGAGAGAGATCATGAACTTCTCGAAGAGTCAACCAATGTTGAGGTAAGTTGGACCTTCTTAAAATCTCGTTGTGACACCTTGGTTGAGATGAGTCAAGAAAATTTTAATTTGGAAGATGAATTAGCCAAGGTGACTGGGGCCATTGGACGAGCACAACAACCACAAGACTTTTCTTCTGCCGAGGTTGAAGTTCCTATGACGGAAACCCCTCTAGTTAAAACCCCACAGTTAAAGCTCCTGTGACTAGTGAAACGACCATGATTGTCATACTTTCCACGAGTTCATCTGTGCCTCGTGCTGCATGTCAAGTTGAGACTTTGTCAGTTGATATTCCTACTGTTGTGGTTGAACATCAACTCTTGACTGCTAATGATGTTGCTTCAGTCGAGCCCGCTGATGATCCTTCTTCAATTCCTTCTTCTTAAGAAGTTTTTATAACTATTTTGAATTCCCTTTTTGCAGGTACCAGTATGAAAAACTATGTTTAAGATTTTGGGTTTTATGTAATAATTCTTTTCTCTTGTTGTTTGTAATCGAACCCCTGGTTTGTTAGTTACAAGTCCCCAAGTTTTGTTGAAGGGGTAGTTTTTAGTATGAACAACTCGATGACTAAGTTTATACTTAGTCTTTAGTTTTAAAATATTGATAAGTTGCCTTTAAACTTCCACCTATTCTATTCTTGCCTTTTATTTCCAAGGACTTAGAGAATAGACTGCATTTTTATTCTTTGAAAAATGCTTCCATCAATCTCATGAATAAATATCATGAGTTTTATAAAAGATGGATATTTTAACACTTGATGAAGAAGACGTCTCAACTTCATAATGGTGTTTATTATACGATAAAAGAAATAGGAACACACATGTTTCTTTGCAACAACTTAGACAAGTTTTCATTTCTGAACTTTGACAAGTTTTGGGTAATCCTCTACATGTATTTGAATTACATCTATAACTTTCTCGTAACTATTTTTCTTGTAACAGATTTATACCAAAAGAAGAACAATAGATACGGGGTTTTTCTTTATAACCCGTTTTAGTACATAGTCTTTACCCTAACCATTCTGAGGTGCCTTGGGTTCCCTTAACTTCAAAACATTAGGAAGGGTTTTGAGAGGTGACTCCATTGTTCTCATGGTAAAGAACACTATAATGTATACTATTACTCCTTAACTTCCACTCCGTACTTGACTCTTCTTAGGCTTGATTTTTGCTCAATATTTATTGCCTTTTATATACACGTGACTGCATATTCTATGTAGTCCCCAAGTGTTTGAGTATTGAAGTATGAAGCCTCGAGCACTTGATAGTCTCTTTCACCTGGTCCTTTTCCTGAAAAGGAAATACATACGGGACTCGGGGGTACGAATTATAGATGAAGACTGCTCAGCCCGTTTATATTTCTATCAGAATAATTGTAACCCTGGGCCAGGAATTTTAGTTTATTCTATTTTGCCTTACAGGTCGTGACTCATCATTTAGTACGGGTGAGCGTTTTGCCTAGCATATAAAATCGTTAGTAAAATTTTAACAATTCAAAAAATAAAATTTAACATGGTGATACCTGACCGTGAGTTTTCTCTTAGAAGTAATATCTCTTCAAATGAACCGCATTCCAGTGTGAAGGAAGTGCCTTCCCGTCCGTTGTTTCCAACTCATATGCTCATTTTCCTGCAATATCACAAACTCTGTAGGGTCCTTCCCATGTAGGACTTAGTTTGCCCGCATTGGTTGCCTTTGTAGATTGAAAAACCTTTTTAAGCACGAAGTCCCTAATTTCGAAGTATCTCAGGCGTGCTTTCCTGTTGTAATAACGCTCGATCACTTGTTTTTGTGCAGCCATTCTTATTAACGCAACTTCTCTCCTGCCTTCTAATAAATCTAAATTGATCCACATCTCTTCATTATTCGATTCTTGTGTTGCTTGTGAGAATCTTGTACGTGGTTCTCCTATTTCTACTAGGATTAGTGCTTCAGCTCCATAAACCAATGAGAAGGGCGTTTCACCTGTGCTCATTTTTGTTGTTGTGCGATATGCCCACAAAACTCCGGGTAACACTTCAGGCCAATTTCCCATTGATTCCTCTAATCGCTTTTTTAAATGATTAATAATCACTTTGTTTGTTGATTCTGCTTGTCCATTACCCACTGGATGATAAGGTGTAGATGTAATCCTTTTTATTTGTCAACTTTCGAGAAATTTTGTGACTTGAGCTCCGATAAATTGAGGACCATTGTCACATATGATTTCCTTTGGTACATCGAATCGACAGATAATGTTATGCCAAATGAAGTCTTTGACCTCCTTTTCTCGCACCTATTTAAGTGCTCCTACCTCCACCCATTTAGTGAAATAATCAGTACGTACGAGAAGAAACTTTACCTGTCCTTTTGCTTGAGGCAATGGTCCAACTATGTCCATTCCCCATTTCATGAATGACCGTGGTGCAATAACCGAATGTAATAATTCTGCTGGTCGGTGCATATTGTTACCATATCTTTGACATTTATCGCATTTAGCCACGAAACTTTCCGCTCCTTCTTCCATTTTGGGCCAGTAATACCCTGCCCTAATCAAGGTTCTTACCAGCGATCTTCCTCCTTCGTGATTCCCACAGTGCCCCTCATGTAAAGGTTGCCTTATTTTAAACAGTAGCGAGCGGCCTTTTTTCGAAGTGCGTATGCTTTCTTTTTGTCATCAGGGACGGTACCATATTGTAAAAAATCAACAATTTTGTTTCTCCAGTCCCAAGTTAAATTATTAAAATTTACCTCGTTCTTATCAGGTTCGAGAACTGAATGAAATAAATGAATGACTGAGGCGTTTGCATTATTTGCTACATCTGCTGCGGAAGCAAGATTAGTTAAGGCATCTGCTTCAACGTTTTCATCCCTTGGAATTTGGACGACCTTCCAAGTTTGAAACTGCTTTATCAATTCCCGTACCTTTTCCAAGTATTGTTGCATCCTTGTCTCCCTGGCTATAGAAGTCCCCAACATTTGATTAACTACCAACTGAGAATCACTTCTGATCAACACTTGACTTATACCAAGTTCTCGTGCCAATTCCAAACCTGCAATCACAACTTCATACTCTGCTTCATTATTAGTTACGGGATGACATTCAATAGCCTGTCTAATAGTTTCGCCTGTAGGTGGTACTAAAATGATTCCTAATCCAGCACCTTTTATGTTAGATGATCCATCAGTGAATAAAGTCCATGTTCCTAGATTAGCCCCATTAAGTACCTGAACTTCTTTTTGAGCTTCTAACTGCATCCCTTGGCTAAAATCAGCCACGCAATCAGCTAATATCTGGGATTTTATTGCTGTTCTAGGTAGGTACGTGATTTCATATTTACTCAGTTCTATGGCCCATTTGGCTAACCTTCCTGACAATTCATGTTTATGCAATATACTACGTAAAGGGTATGCAATTACCACAACAATGGGATGACATTGAAAATATGGTCTTAACTTTCTAAATGCCATGATTAAAGCAAGTGCTAGTTTTTCCAGTTGTGGATATCGTGTCTATGCATCTAATAAAGATTTACTAACATAATAAATAGGAGATTGCTTACCCTGTTCTTCACAAACCAAAACCGCACTTACCGTAACTTCTGAAATAGCAAGGTAGATGAAAAGTTTTTCCCCGGCTTTTGGCTTTGCTAGCAAATGTGGATTTGATAAGTAAGTCTTCAAATTTATAAGTGCCTATTGACACCCTTCATCCCACTCAAAATGATCCTGCTTTTTAAGTGCCGAGAAAAATTTAAAATATTTTTCCGATGATTTAGAAATGAATCTTCACAAAGCTGCGATTCTTCCCGTCAGTCTTTGTACTTCTTTCTTATTTGAAAGTGTATCGGGAATTTCTTCAATGGCCTTAATCTGTGCTGGATTTACTTATATACCTCGGTTAGAAATAAGAAAACCTAAAAACTTACCTGATGCCACACCAAATGCACATTTTTCCGGATTCAACTTCATATTGTATTTTCGCAAAATTCTAAAAGTTTCAAATAGATGCGATATATGATCTTCTGTATGCTGAGTCTTAACTAGCATATCATCTATATATACCTCCATAGTCTTACCTAGATGTTCTTGAAACATTTGAGTGACTAACTTTTGATAAGTTGCTCCTCTATTCTTAAGACCAAAGGGCATTACCTTATAACAATAAGCCCCCCATGTCTGTTATGAAAGAAGTTTTTTACTAATCTTCTGGATCCATTTTGATTTGATTATAACCTGAGTAAGCGTCTAAAAACTTAATAGTTTATGCCATGTAGTCGCATCAATTAACTGGTCTATGTATGGTAAATGGATAGAATCTTTTAGACAGGCTTTATTAAGATCTGCGTAGTCTACACAGACCCGCCACTTACCATTCTTCTTAGGAACCACGACAGTGTTAGCCAACCAGTCCGGATATTTTACCTCACGAATTGAACCGATTTTCAGCAATTTTTGAACTTCTTCTTGAATCACCTTATTCTTGAAAGTTCCTAGCTTTCTTTTCTTTTGCTTGATTAGAGGATACGAAGGATCTTCATTTAATTTGTGAGTTACAACCTCGGGCGGTATTTCTGTCATGTCATAATGGGTCCAATCAAAACAATCTGTGTTAGATTTTACAAATTTAATTAACTTATGCTTTACCTCCGGGCTGAGGTTGGCTCCTATATACACTTTCCTCTCAGGGCAGTGTATAAATAAAACCACAGCCTCTAATTCCTTAATGGTTGTTTTGATGTTGTCATTCTCCTCTGGCTCTTGAATGGTATCAGGTCTTGAATCCACATCTATTTGCTCTTGTTCAGTTGAGGTCGATGTCGTATCTCCCCCCCCCCTTGAATTCTGTAATTGCTATTTATCTCCACCCTTATTAGTTGAATTTGCAACGGAATCGATGTTTATAGAAGTTTGTTGATCGCCTCTGATTTGACATATCCCCCAAGGTGATGGAAATTTAATAACTCGATGTAATGTTGATGGAACAACATCCATGTCGTGTATCCATGGCCTCCCCAAAATCATGTTATAAGTCATTTCCATATCTACGACTTGAAATTTTGTATCTTTCACAACGCCTTTCGCGAATGTAGTAAGGATTGCTTCTCCTTTTGTTACGACACTAGAGTTGTCAAATCCCGTCAAAGTATGTGCTTTTGGGATTACTTTATCCTCAGCTTGCATCTCACGCAATACTTGCATCAAAATAATATTCACAGAACTTCCTGGATCAATCAAAACTCGTTTCACGTTAGTATCATATACAAGTAAAGATATTACCAGTGCGTCATTATGCGGAGCTAAGACACCCTCATCATCCGTATCGTTGAATGTAATATTCTCTTCTTCTAGCACCTGTCGCAACCATTTTCCATGAGTGATTGATATTTTGGAGGTTTTATTAGCTGCGGTATATGAAACACCATTGATATCTTCTCCCCAACTTATAACATTGACGGTTCTTTTGGGCGAGGGCGGTTTCGGAGGATCTTGTTTGTTCTTCATATATGCTTGCTTACCTTTCTCACTAAATATCTCAGTGAGCTACCCTTGCTTTAATAAATGATCAACCTCACCTTGCAAAAATCTGCAATCTGCGGTTTTATACCCGTGGTCGTTGTGAAACTCGCACCAATGATCAGGGTTTCATCTGTTTGGGTTCGATCTCATCTCCTTGGGCCATCGCACCTTATCTCCCATGCTCTTTAAAACAGCAACGAGTTCAGAGGTGGTTACGTTAAAATTGTAACTACCAAACCTTGCTTTTAAACTTCCCTCATTATCACGTGGTCCACGCGAGTTCGGATCATCTCCGAACCTTGATGAGGAGCCTGATTCCCTGCTTCTCGATTTGTGATCATACCTTTAATTATATTGCCTTGACCGTGAGTCTTTCCTCGCAGGTCCTATATAAGGCTCGTACCTATTTTTACCAGATCTTTTTTCATTTTCCATACGTCTTGAACTTACTTTTTCTTCTTCTGTTTTATGTCGTAAAATGATATCTTCTTCAATCCTAATCTTTGTACTGTATCTATTGTAGACGTCATTCTACGTTGTTGCTGGGAATTCAGGAAGGCTTTCTTTGAGTCGCCTCATAGCTTTTGAACTCTTCTCATTCAAATTGCTGGCAAAAGCAATGGCCGCCCAATTGCCAGGTACTCGTGGCAGCGTCATTCTTTCCCGTTGAAATCTATCTACGAATTCTCTAAGCAACTCTGAATCACCTTGCTTGATTTTGAAGATGTCTTCCATTCTCTTTTCAACTTTTTGAGCTCCCAAGTGTTCTTTAATCTACAAGCTCAGCAAATGAATTTTTAGAATTTTCAGTTAAAAGAGAATACCATGTAAAGGCCCCTTTAGTGAGTGTTTCACCAAATTTTTTGACTAGAACTGATTCAATCTACTGCTTAGTTAGATCGTTGCCCTTGACGCCTATTGTGATTGCGGTAACGTGATCTCGCGGGTCTGATGTACCATCGTACTTTGGAATGTCAGGCATCTTAAACTTCTTTGGAATTGGGAGGGGGCGGCACTTGGCTTCCATGGTTTTTGAGAATATTTATCTATATCTACCCCCTTGATCACAGGTGGTACTCCGGGTATTTGTTCAATGCCCTCATTTTGCTCCTTAAGCTGTTTCTACAAAGTTAGTACAAGATTTTGTAAATCAGTATTAATTGGATTACCTGGGTCTCCCTCATGTGTTTCACGGGGGGTTCCACCACTACCGGAATTAACTAATCCAGAATGAGGATTTTTCAAAGTATTGTTGTTTGGAGTAGGTGTGGGTGGAGCAGCAGGCAATTGGCTAACAAAAGCCTGAAAAGCTTTATTGATTTGCGAGGCAATAAGTTTTTGTAGGGCATCATTCATAGCCTCTTCATTCGCGAACTGACCACGTTCTTCTGTATGAGACCCATGAGGAGTGCCCTCACGAGATTGACGTGGTGAGCCATGAGGGGTTTGGATCTTGATTGTCGTTATTCTGAGGATCTCCCTTATTTTATTGGTTGATTTGATTTTCTTGAGTGTTGTCATTGTTGTTCGACATAGTTGATTCAATATCGAAAATTAAGTTGAAATATAATTGATTATCAGTTTTCCGGTAACTGAACCAATTTGTTTAACCAAAAAATAGGTTTCTTGGCAAAGCTTGAATTTAGAAGAATCGGGTTACTGATAATCGGAAAAAAAAATTTAAATAAAGAGATTTTGAAATGATATCAACAGAAAGCAAGAAAATTAAGATATATTGCAATAGTAACTCTCGTCACAACTGATTACATATTCCTCCTTTTATAGGTACTTTTGAATATCTCTAGGAACGTACGTTATGCCTAAGCCATAATGAGGCTATTATGAGCATTTAATAATACTAAATTCTGCGTTACATAATCATTGTATTAAATTCATATGTTCCTTAACGGCTTCCGTGTTTAATGCCGTATTTTCTCCTTTTTCTTTAACCAGATTCATTCTTCTCATCGCTCGTGTGTAAATAAGTTTAAATAGGGACGAGACGTTAAATCTCTCGTCTCGTGCCTCTTCCTTCTCGTAATTGTTCACGATCCTTGAACCATTGTTGATCATCGTCTCGTGCCTCTTCCTTCTCGTAGCTGTTCACAATCCTTGAACCGTGGCTGATAATAATTTATTAACCATTCCACGTGTCATGTCACGTCAGTATGTATATAAATACAATTTTCCCCCAATACAGCGTGCCTATAGAATAAGCTTCTACTCTTATCCCAACCTCTATACTCTCCTATCAAGGGTCATATCCTCACTATGCCGGAGTTGCGCCATGTCCTGCCTAATGACTTCTCTCCATGACTTGTTAGGCCATATGAATATGAACACCATATATATCATAATGTACGTTTGCTTTCCCTGTGTTTTTAACATCACATTGCTAACAGAAAATGGATGTGATCTTGAAGACTATTCAAATGCGATGCCCTGGACCTTGGGGAGGATGTGGTGGAAAAGTTTGGGATGACGGAGCATTTTCTACTGTCAAACAATTGCGCGTTTGTTTGGACGAATTCAACTCAGCCATATGTGGATTGCAAGTTACATATGAAAAGATAAACAGAACATCATTTAGGTCGCAACTCCACGGCGGCCCTGGTCATCATGTTGTATCACTTCACACATTAAGCTTTGAGGCATGTATTAGTTTTCACTTCTTTTTTCTTTGATAAGGAATCTACTTATTGTATATATAAGTTTCGTATAGTCGATCCGAATTATTTTTATTATTGCAAGGGAATAAACACTTTGATAATCTGGATATTTTATTTTGTGCAGATAAATAGTCATGAAAATGAGTTCTTGATTGCTGTGGAAGGATTTTATAGTACAATCGAAGCAGCTGGCGGGCTAGACGTTATAAGGCAGATGATATTTTATACAAACAAGAGAAAATATGGCCCCTATGGGAGTGAAATCGAAACTTATTTTAGCTCTTCAGCAGCGAGAGGAAAGATTGTTGGTTTTCATGGGAGAAATGGTGTTTACTTGTATGCCATTGGTGTTCACATGGAGTATTTCTAATTTCTTGTGATGCAAAACTTGAATATGAAGTTTAGATACATGTTTAATTATGGTTTTAAAATTGGCGGGATTAGCTGATCTTATCTAGAATGGATTTGTTATCGAACATACAATTTATTATCTGTAGACCCTTGTTCCCATGAATTTACTATATTTAATCTCTTTCTTAAGTTTGTTTTGAATCTCATTGATTTGTTATCTTTCATTTGCTTTTTTGTTGAATCTGTATTGCACACAGCTAGGGTGGCAATTTGAGCCCAAATCCATCTAATCCGCCCAACTACCCCAGAAATTAATGAGTTGGACTACAAACATGTTAGCTTATAGGTCAATTTGAGTTGAACCCAAGTTAATCCATTATAGCACATTCTACCCATTTAACAGTCCAAATACAACCAATAAAACTCACCCAAAACAAAGCATCTCAACCTAACTTATCTAGAAATTGACTTAGTTGCTCCAACTTTTTTATTTTTTGTATTTTTAATTTTCTATTCTTTTTGTTTTTTCAGTTTTTCTGCCACCCCACCCCAACCCCCTNCAAGATGAGCATGACTCTAAAATATGGGTCAAGTTGGGCGGGTTGGGTTATGGCCTATTGTTTAGTCCATCTTAACCCAAATACACTTTGGGCAGGGTTGGGCAATGATCCATTTATTGACCTAACCCATCTTGATCCGCCCAAATTCAGCCCAACCCGCCCATTTGCCACCCCTACACACATCTAGCGTGTGACCATATATTTCTAAATTTGTTTTAAAAAATTTAATTTGGGGAAAATTTGGTTTGACGATGAAAATGTGTTTGGACATCCGTTATCAAAACATATTTCCTAAATTTATTTTGGAAAAACATGTATATTATTAGCGTTTGTAAATATTTTGGCCAAAAACCAGCGATTGAGCTGGTTTTAGAATTTGGGATTTTGCCAAAATATAAACAAAATTTATGGCCAAACATCTGTTTGCCAAATAAAATTCAAATTGATTTTGACAAAATGTATGGCCAAACGAGTCCTTGGCATCGATTACTTCTAAACTGCCTAGGTTTTCCAAGTATTTTAATTAAAGAAACTTGTCAATGTCGAGTTTTACATACCTCTGCTTATAGTTGGATTAATTCTTGCTTTGGTTCCCGTTTGTTTATGTTCATGTAAAATGGTTAAAATAGCATGTGCTAGCCCGCTTTCAAATTTGTTTAAACAAAAAATGGGATTTCGGTCAAGACTTATTTTAAGAAGAACTAGTATTAGTATCTGTGCGATGCACGGACACAAATCATGTCTAATATGTATATTGTTTGAACCATGTGCAAATAACCTTAAAATATAAACATTTCAAATAAAAATTATATAACATTAGATATTAATTATAAAACATGATATAAAATATTATTCAAATCTCGTAGTAGACAACTTTTTTATTTTATTTGTAGCGACCTAATCCCTTGATTTTAGTACTTGCATTTCGTTTCGGTATCAATATTAAAAAATACTAAATACTTCAGGTTGTGATCTGTCTTGTTTGATCATATTATATCATATTATTTTAACAAAATCCTTACTATCACTTTGTTTTGACTAAAAGTCAAATATATCTTATTCATCACATCATTTTTATGTAAATTATTTTTTATTTTTGTTCTTTTCTTGTAGTTGTTGTATTATTTATTATTTAATTTTTTTATTAGCTTAATAATTAAATTAATATCTTGCTTATTATCCTTTTAATAATCTTTAATAAATATAAATTTTTTATTCTTAAAATTTGGTATATTTTTATGCTTGTATCCACTTATTCAGAAAATTTTAATCATTTAAATTTATTAGTAATATTTTTAAATATAATTTAGTTATTTATTTTTTTAACTAATTTAAAGTATAAATATCCTCACACTACCTTTTTTTTAATACATTCCTTCCCTACTATAAATTTTAATTAGTTTTATATTAATATTTTACCTATAACCAAAATAATATCATAATTTTTTTTAAAAAAAAATTAACTTTGAATTAGTCTAAAATATTAATAAATAAGTTATTTGATTATTATGTTCCAAATATATTGAGTTCTCTTATAATTATTTTTGTATTAAATGCATTTAAATTTTCTTTCTTTTTTAGCTTTAAGATATAAATTTAATTTTTAATTATCATTAGTAAAATTACCTATATAACAAATTAATTTTATATTCTTAAAATTTTATTTTAATCATAGAATTTTTTTCTTAGTTGTCTGAACACATTATATCTAAATATTGTAGTAATAGTTTTGTTGTTTTATTTCTTTGCATGATATTTAAAAAAATAAAAAAATTATGAAATAAAAAAATCTCTTCTCAAATTCATATAATTCTTATCATTCTATGTTGTAAATTGGACCACAATTTTAAAATATTATGCTATGCTTTCAAACTTAAACTAATTGCACTCAATTCAGATATTAATCATAGAAAAATATTTTTTAATTATTTGAACACACTATATCTAAATATTATAGTAATATTTTCACTGTCATTTTATTTATTTATGTAATTTTTTTCTTTTTTAGTTTTAAGATACAAATTTTATTTTTAATTTTCATTAGTACCTATATTATGTATTTTTAAATTTTATTTATTTATTTTTCATAAATAAGACTTCAATTTCATGGTATTCTCCATAATTTGAGCATTCTCATCATAGTTTTAAGAAATTTCTAATCTCAATTTAAATAGTCTTTTCCTTTCATTTTTAATAGTAAATGTTTAATAATCTAACATAATTTTGCTATTTTTAATCTAATATATATAGTTTTATTATGTTTTATGTGGCTTTTCATTAACTTGTAAATTTATTTAATATCATTATCGCTACTATTCTTGTCACGACCAGAAAATCCCTCCAAAGAAGTCGTGATGGCACCTAGTCTCTAAACTAGGTAAGCCTAACATTAACTGAAATAACATTGATACTTATTAACTCAAAATGAAATTTCTTTAAGCAATTTTTCCATTCCCAAAACCGGTAGTGCAAGTCACAAGCCTTTCTAAGAGTAGTTATACAATATAATTACATTACTGTTCCGAAACAAAAGGGAACAAATGGAAATAAGTACAATTGAAGGTGACTCTGAGGACTGCGAACGCTATAGCAGGTTTACCTTGAGTCTCCACCGTAATGAATAGCTACCATCGATCAAATGCCTGGATTTGTACACAAAAAAATGTACAGAAGTGTAGTATCAGCACAATCGACCCCATGTGCTGGTAAGTGTCTAGCCTACCCGGGCGAAGTAGTGACAAGGCTAGGACCAGACACTCACATAATCCTGTGCAGTTTATAGCGTACAAAATAATAGGAAACAAATAACAGTAATGACAACAATGATATAAATATCAGGCAACAAGAACACCACAAATGCTTCTCAACAAATAATAAATACAAGTGTAATCAATTAATCGAGTCTTTCAAAAGTAAACATTTCGCGTATAAATCCTTCAAGTAATAATCTCTAGGATAATGTGCTTTCAATAAATATGTTTCGAATATATTTCCTTCAAATAAGTATCTTTCGAATATAATTCTTTCGGGTAAAGG
>MU760881.1:4995-24570 GCA_026770625.1 Nicotiana glauca
AATATGACAGTTGAGCGACCGTGCTAGAACCACGGAACTCGGGAATGCCTAACACCTTCTCCCGGGTTAACAGAATTCCTTATCCGGATTTCTGGTGCGCAGACTGTTAAATAGAGTCATTCTTTTCCTCGATTCGGGATTCAACCGGTGACTTGGGACACCATAAATCTCCCAAGTGGCGACTCTGAATTTATTAAATAAATCCCGTTTCGATTGTCCTTTAATTGAAAAAACTCCCTTTACCATTGCGCCCTCGCGGCTAGCGGAAAAAGGAGGTGTGACAAGCCTCTTATAGGATCAATTCCCGAAGCCCATCGACTTGGGTACACAAACTCGACCCTGCTTCTTCAATACTCCGTCATCACCAATAGTCACATCTCGAGCATCGCCATCCAACACCTTGTCCTTGAGGACAAGCAAATGAGGGTCATCAAACTGACGCTCCCAGATACGATCGAACAAGAAAGACTAAGAGACCACGCAAGCTAGAACTCGACTGGGCTCCGAAAGGTCCAACCTCACAAGCTGGTTGGCTAAGTCCTGAACATCCATCGCCATGGGCATCTCTATTGCTGGTATGTAAAGCCAAACTCTCTGCCGGACGAATTAGAGTATCGGCTACCTCATTGGCCTTGCTCGGGTGATACAAAATAATGATATTAAAATCCTTCAGCAGCTCTAGCCAACTCCTCTAATGCAAATTAAGATCCTTCTACTTGAACAGATGCTGCAAACTCCAGTGATCAGTATATATCTCACAAGGCACACCGTATAAATATTGGCGCCAGATTTTCAAGGCGTGAACAATGGCGGCTAACTCAAGATCATGAATAAGATAATTTTTCTCATGTATCTTCAACTCTCTGGACGCGTAGGCAATCACCCTACCATCCGACATCAATACCGCCCCAAGGACAACTCTCGAGGCATTACAATAGACAATATAAGACCCCGAACTAGTAGGCAATATCAAAATTGGGGCTGAATCAACTGTAGGGGTATCAATACCGACATCTCTCACATAATCTAGATATGTGTTGTATCCCTTCTCAACCATACGCTGAGCCTTACGGAATGAAATAACTCTACTGGAAGTATCATCTAAAGTACCCCCTCCACTCTACTCGTGGTACACCTAGCCTAGCCAGCATCATGGTTTTGGCGTGACAATCAAGAATAGCATACTGGAGTGACAACCATTCCATGCCCAAAATAACATCAAATTCTACCATGCTGAGCAATAACAAATCGGCTCTGGTCTCAAAAACACTAAAAGAAATCAAACACGACCGATAAATGCGTTCCACAACAAGAGAATCTCTAACAGGAGTAGAAACATAAATAGGAGAACTCAAAGAATCCCGAGACACACCCAAATGCGGGGCAAAATAAGAAAATACATAAGAATAGGTGGGGCCTAGATCGAATAGAACCAATTCATATTTATGACGGATAAGGATAATACCTGTGATGACAAAATCGGAGGCGACAACCTTGGTACAGACAGGAATGGTAGTAACTGGTGCTTAAATCATAGCCTGGAAACTCTGTGGAGCACGCTGTGGCTGAGAAGTCTATGAAAGTGAACCCCTCCCTAGTCTAGGGCAACACCTCACCACGTGGCGTGTGTCACCATACTCAAAATAACCTCACGCCTGACGTGGCAGTGGAAACTGCGTGGTACGGGTACTCTGAGACCCCTAAACACCTGAAACACTGTGTGAAGTCTGAGATGTATACTGAGCTGGCTGACCCACAAAACCTCTACCATGCCAACTTGAAGGTGGGGCACGGGCACCAGAAAAATGGCCCGACTCTCAAGACCTCTTGGCCTCACACTCCTCTCTATCCCTAGCATGCATACCCTCAATCCTCCTAGCAATGCTCACCACCTGTCGATAATGAATATCCATCTCTAACTCGCGAGCCATGCTAGACCTAATTTTGGGAATAAGCCCCTGAATAAACCGGCGAATCCTCTCGCAAACAGTAGAAACCAAGGCAGGTGTATGTCTAGCCAAGCTGATGAAACAAATAGCATACTTTGAGACAGTCATATTACCCTGGAGCAAATACTCAAACTCTGCGCGCCATGTGTCCCTGAGGCTCTAAGGAACATACTCTCTCAGGAACATATCTAAAAACTGAGTCAAAATTAGGGAAGTTGCCTAATCTAGACTGTCTAACTCATAAGCAGGGCACCACTGATAGGCGCCTCCTCGAAGCTGGAAGGTAGTGAAGGAAACCTCGCTCGATCCTGATATGCTCATAGTACAGAGGATACGGTAGCACTCCTCAAGAAATCCAAGGGTATCCTCCGAGGCTAGTCTGCTAAAGGTTGGAGACTGTTACTTCCTAAACCTCTCAAGCCTCTTCTACTCCTCCTCTGAAGCTATTGCCCTCTTCTCGGGCTGAGCTGGGGCTACCACCTGTATAGGAATAGCCTTTAGGACCTGATCAATATGCACTCGCTGCTCGGGAGTGCGGGAGGTGGGAGTCTGTGCTCCTCCCCCGGCCTGGGATGTAGCTGCTACAAGGGGTAGCAACCCTACCTGAGCTAGAGTGGTATATATAGTCATAAACTGTGCTAAGGTCTCCTAGATTGCTAGAGTAGTAGTGGCAGATGCATTAGGTGTCTGGACTCCAGTTGGTACTGCTGGGGGTACCTCGGTGGCAGCTCACACGGGTGCTCTGGCTGCACGACGAGCGCGTCCTCAATCTCTACCCCTGCCCCAGCCTATGACGGCTACAGTAAGGGTATAGGTACCTGGTCATCTCGAGTAGCACGTGTCCTCACCATCCGTGAGAGAATAGAAGATAGATGTTTCGAATTGTGATATCAAAATCTCGCATGACAAGGAAATCAAATGAAGTGGAATTTTCCTAACAGTTACATAGCCTCTTGTAGATAAGTACAGACGTATCCATACTGATTAGCGAGACTCTAATAAACCGGCTTGTGATTCATGACTCCTATGAATCTAGCGCTCTGATACTAACTTATCACAACCCCGGTTCATCCTTCGTGAACCATCGTGACAGCACCTAGTCTCTACGACTAGGTAAGCCTAAATTTCGAAAGAAAAATCAATTTTTTGCGGAAATAAAACAATGTAAAGCAGAAATAAAGTAATAACCAGTGTTTAAAAGTGCCGCTCGGCATACACAGTATTTAACTCTCAAAACTAATACATATATCCAAGATCCGGAAACCCACGAATCACAAGCTAAGGATACTACATAGCTCTAACTCCAAAATGTCTAACAATGAATAGAAATACAGAAGGGCTAATACTAAAAAGCAAGAATAGAAAGGGACTCCTCGGTCTGTGAAAGCGACAGATATACCTCGAAGTCTCTACAGAAGCCTCGTGCCTCAAGGATGATAAGACCGAGTGAAAGTACCTGGTTCTGCACATAAAAAAAACATGGGCAGAAAGGGCATGAGTACACCACAACGGTACTCAGTAAGTGCCAAGCCTAACCTCGGTTGGGTAGTGACGAGGAAGGTCAGGGCCCTACTAAGATTAAATAAGATATAAGGGTTAACAGTGTAAATAAGTGCAACAGTAAGAAATAACATAGAACTGGAAGAACACCAACAAGTAGAATAGAGACAAATAAATTACGGGAAAGAAATATAGCTCAACACAGGATAACAACCGGGGCATCTTCCAGGATACCGTCATGTAGTCCCAATTACAACTATCTAGTAGATCTCCCGGGATACCGTCCCCTAGTCCATCATACTATATATATATATATATCCAAAGAATCTCTAAGGATCCCGTCCCGTAGTCCAACTATTAGTGCGCGGGGATTTACCGAAATCCCAATCCGTAATCCCAAATATAAATACCCAGTACTGGTGGAATCTACTAGGTGCATTCCTGTATTTCCATATAACTGTGCAGGAGGATGTAATGGAATCCCACATCCGTAGTCCCAAATAAACATACAAGTGGGATCTACCGGAATCCCACATCCGTAGTCCCAAATAAACAAACAACGGGAGGGGGGGGGGGAATCTATCGAAATCCCACATTCGTAGTCCCAATATAAACACACAGCAGCAACATGAAGAATAGTCATAAATTGTCAACTTCATATAGAGGCAAAACATGTATTTCTAACCTAGCCTGCTGCACGTAATTCAAATAAGGAAATTTGAGCGAATAGGCAATTAAGTCATTTAGACATGCTTTCCTAAGCTAACAACAAGCTCAAATTTCAACTAGTAATGATAGAAAGAAAAGGAAACACGGTTTTAATTTCTTAATGAAAATGGATTTTCAGCAATTAGCACAAGTACGCGCTCGTCACCTCACGTACGAGGCATTTCAAATATCACAATACCAAATCCTAAGGGGAAGCCCCACACAAGGTTAGGCATGCCAGTTACCTCAAACCAGCTCAAAATCAACCCGAAACCACGTCTTTGCCACGAGTTCTCGACTCCCAATGGCCTAAATCTATTTAATTCAATTGCATATTGTAAATAACACTTCAAATTACTGATTCTACAATTAAATTTTAAGCTAATACGCAAAATTAGGTAAATTGACCAAAACGCCCTTTAGGCTCACGTCTCAAAACACAAAAATAATCACATCAACAGAATCCTTATCTTCCTACGAGTCCATACTTACCAAGAACACTGAAATCGGAGTCCAAATGTCCCCTCAAATTCTAATTTTAAAGTCTCTTAAACTCAAACCCTAATTCTTCTATTTAGGCCTAGATTCCATGATTTATTAGGTAGATTTCATAATAGAATCGAGTTTTAGGTCCAAAATTCATACCTCCAAGTGATTCCCCTTGAATCCCTCTTTAGTCTCCTTCAAAATGCTCTGAAAGAGACCAACAATGAAAGAAATAAACCCCACATTCGCGGACAATATGACCTTTTAAACCTTCTGCCCAGGCCTAAATTCCTTCATCGCGATCGCAGGACTTCCTTCGCGATCGCGAAGCACAAATTCTCAGCTCACATAATTAACCCAATGCGAACTCGTAAAATCCCACGCCAACGCTATACTCAGGCATCTTACCCTACGCGATCGCGGATTGGCTACCGCGTTCGCAAAGAACAAACTCCAAGCCAAAACCTTGGTCCACTTAACTCTACGAGAACGCGACCCTCACTACGCGTTCCCGATCAACAACTCCACCACCTTATGCGATCGCATATCCACCTTTGTGAACGAGACTGCCCCCCCACCTACCCCCCCTAATAGCTCTACGAGATCGTGAGTCCCCCTACATGATCGCGAAGAGTTAAAACTCTGCAACAGCTAAATTGCAAAAGCTCCAACTCTCCAAGGCATGAAATAGTCCGATCAACCCTATGAAACTCACTCGAGGACCCCAGGACATCAATTAAAGGCACCAACATAACCCAAAAACTTATTCAAACTTGTACCAACCTTCAAAACACCTCAAACCACATCAATTCGACCAAAACACATCGAATTCAAGCCTAAGTTTCCAAAAACTCGAAAACATGCTTTCGATAAAAAAGTCTATCAAACCTTGTCTGAATGAACTCAAATTTTCCACACACGTCACATTCAACACTATGTAGCTACTCCAACTTCCGAAATTCTATTTCGATCCTCGAATCAAAATCTCACTATCGAACAGGAAACTTCAAATATTCCACTTTCGGCATTTCAAGCCTAAATTAGCTACGGATCTCCAAAACACAATCCGAACACGCCCCTAAGACCGAAATCACACTATAAAGCTAACGGAACAATCGAATATCCGTTCTGAGGCCATCTTCACACTGTTTAGACTATGGTCGGCTTTCTAACACTTGAGTTCTCATTTAGGGACTAAGTATTGCAAAACTCACCGAAATTTAAAATCGAACATCCCGGCAAATAAAAATAGTAGAAATAAATATGAGAAAAGTAGTTAATAGGGGATTGGGGCATAAATTCTAAAAATAACCGGCTGGGTCGTTATAATTTGGACACACCATAATTTTTATGTGGGTCCCACATATTTTTAATTTTCCAAAATTAATTTCACTTTCTTTCAAAAATAATTCATCTCCACCGCCAAAAGCTTTCCTAACCTAAATGTAGCAACATTGCTCCTCCACCTTCCGCCATAATATAACAATATCACTGACCACCCATAAAAACTCAATCCCATTTCCGGCCATTTTCACCCGTGACCTTCCCCCATTATTCTGCCCCCTCTCTTTCAATCTCGAAATATAATCGATAACAGCAACCATGCCATAACAATATCATTGACACCTATAAATTTCAATCTCATTTTGGCAATTTTTAACTATGGTTAGAGCTGCCAGGTTTTAACAGAATTTGTTTGCCGAAAAATAGATGCAATGGTGGTTGATTTTAGGGTTCTATTTCATGGTGTTAAGGTGGTCAGTTGGCTAAAAATGAAAATATAAAAAAGAAAATAAAGAGATGTGTGCTCTAAAGGCTATGGCCTTTTTCCCGTAAGACAGATATCGCGGTGCTATTTGTTTTGGGTCTTGCTCCATTTTCTCAGTGAAAAAGAAGACCTCAAATGATTTCCTTATTTGGTCTTTTTATATGTGGGTGTGTGTGTCATCCAATTTCTTGGAAGGTGCTAGGAAATATGTCACGACCCAAGTTCTCCCTCCATAAACTATCGTGACGGTACCTAGTCTCTACGACTAGGTAAGCCTAATGATTTACGGGAAAAGGAAATAAAGATACGAAACTAGAAATTTATGGGTAATATAATAGAGAAAGTTTAAAATTCCTCTCGGCATGTACAATAATAACACTCTCGACAAACAATAACACTCCCATGACCCGAAATCTCATTAATCACAAACTAGAGGAAATACATAGTGTTCTGACTCCAGAAGTCTAAACAAAGTAATTACAGAAAATTTATAGATAAAGAGAGAATAGAGAGGGACTTATCAGTCTGCAGACGCAGCGGATATACCTCGAAGTCTCTGAAAATCGCCTCGCCTCAATGATGGTATGGGTGAGCATAAGAGCCTGGATCTGCACACGAAAAACACATGCAGGAAAGGGCATGAGTATACCACAACGGTACCTAAGAAGTGCCAAGCCTAACCTCGATCAAGTAGTGATGAGGAAGGTCAGGGCCCTACTGGCTATATATATAAAGCAAGGTAAAACAGTATGAAGTACGGCAGTATAATTAAAAATACCAACAGTCGATAGAGTAAAATCACAAACAGAATATACTCAGTACACAAAGATAGCAATAGGGGATCTCTCACGATATCGTCCTATAGTCCCAAACGTAAATGTGCAGAGGATCTCCCAGGATATCATCCTGTAGACTGAATCATTAATATGCAGGGGAGTCTCCCGAAATAACAATTCGTAGCCCCAAAGTAAATATCCAGTATAGGAGAAATCACCCGGGTGCCGTCCCGTAGTCCCAAATATAAACGTGCAGGGGGATCTCCTGGAATACCGATTTGTAGTCCCAAAGTAAATATGCAGAGGAATATCCCGGGATATCGCCCCGTAGTCCCAAAGTAAACATACAACAGTGTCAAGAAGAATCTATAGTTCTATTCGAGAATAAACAGTAATTCTACTCTAAACATGCTGTACAGAATGCAAGACAATTAGATCACATAAGCATGGTTTCACTAAACTTAACAAGAGGCTTCAAGTACAAGTATTTGCTCAATTATAAGAAAATATAGATATTTACTTAATGAAAATGGGTTTTTTAACAATTAGCACGTGTACACACTCGTCACCTCACGTACACGACACACATATCCTAAGGGGAGTTTCCTCTACACAAGGTTAGATAAGCTACTTACCTCGAACCAACTCAAAATCAACCTGAAACCACGCTCTTGCCACGAGTATCCAACTCTGAGTGGCCTAAATCTAATCGATTAAATTTCATAATGTAAATATAACAACAAACAATCAATTTAGCTAAAGCAATCGAAGCTAAGGTAAGAAAATAGAAAAAGGTCCAAAAATTCTCCCCGGGCCCACATCTCGAAATCGAGAAAAAATTGTGGATTATGAACACCCATTCATCCATAAGTCTAACCATACAAAAATCATTCAAATCCAATATCAAAATCTTGATCAAAATCTCAAAATTAGGCTTAAGAACTTTTCTCAAATTTTCCACAATTCTTCACCCTAAATTTGAATTAGATGATGAAATCAAGCATAAATTAGTGGGATATAATCATAGAGGAGTTTGGAATCATTGGCCAAGGACTTCCACTGAAAATCTCTTGAAATTTTTCCTTCTACAAGCTCCCAATTTAATTTTGAGATATGAACTCAAAACCTCGACTTGAGCTTTAAATTCTGCCCATATACGACCTTAATCGCGATCGCGAAGAAAACTTCGCTGGCCTCCAGATTTGTACTACGCGAACGCATGGCTCCCTATGCAAACGCAAAGCCTACACTGATCAGACCTATGCGATCGTGGTTGACCTCACGTGATCGCGAAGAGAAACTCTCCACTCCAATGCAGCCTCACTCCTTCTTCGCAAACGCGACATAGCCCACGCATTCACGATTCACCCTTATACCACTACTACGCGTTCGCGTACCATTTCCCACAAACATGATGAACAAAATTACCTCTGCCAAAGCTAAACATACGCGATCACAAGAATCCTCGCGCGATCGCGATGAAGGATTGTCTGCAACAGAAATATCAACAAATCTACTAACTTCTTTAGTCCAAAAATGATCCGTTTAGTATCCGAAATACACCTGAGGCCCCCGGTCCGTTTAGTATCCGAAACACACCTGAGGCCCCCGGGATCTCAATCAAACGTATCAACCAAATCAAATCAAACAATGCTAAAACTATGAATTACCCCCCAATCCAAGCCTAATGAACTAGAAATCTTAATAATTCTACAAACGATATCGAAACTAACTAAACAATGTCCAATTGACCCCAAATTTTACACACGTCACATTCAACACTACAGAGCTATTACAACTTTCACACTCGGATTCAGATCCCGATATCGAAATTTCACTATCGATTCGTAAACTTCAAAAAGTCAACTTTCAGCATTTCAATCCTAAATAAGCTACGGACCTCCAAAACATAATCCGAATATGCCCCTAAGCCAGAAATAACCCAATGGAGCTAATAAAATCATTGGAATTCTATTGCGAGGCCGTCTTTACACTGCTCCGACTACAGTCCAAATTTTAAATCTTAAGCTCTCATTTAGGGACTAAGTATCCCAAAATACTCCAAAACTCTAAACAAACCCTCCCGGCAACTCACAATAGCAAAAATAAACATAGAAAAAGTAGTTAATAGGGGATCGAGGCATTAATTCTTAAAATAACCGGCCGGATCGTTAAAAAATCAGTGTGAGATGTTATTTTATGGGGAGAGGGAGAGTTTGAAGGAAGAAGATGAAGAGGTTTTCTTTTTGTGCTAATTAAAGACTTTTATATAAAACATAGTACTTAATAGTCATTATTATATGAGATTTTCCAGGCCATATAGTGCCTATTCCATCTCTATCAAAAACAGAAATAAAAAAAGCGAGAGGATAATAATACAACATTAGTTTATCAAAAGAGTCCAAGTTGCATATATTCTTGGTTAATTATACGCCACTCTATTAACTTCCCTGAATGCATATTTCAAAAGTGGCATTCTCGCCTCAGTCAATAAGAACCTTCAATTATCAACAATATTTTGATAAAGACAATTATCACTTGTTAGCATGTTGATGAGTTCCTGATAATCCGTTTCGATGATTAAAGGAGTTAGTCATTTTTTTATGGCTAGTTTTAACCCATTTAGGAGAGACATGGTTTCCATGTGGATGTTTGTGGTATGAGCAAAACCCATATTAAAATCTAGTATCCAATTTTTATTGCTATACCTAAATATTCCTTCTATTCCACCCCTGCCTCGAATTTCCAGGCATGAGCCATAGATATTTAATTTGGAAAACTCCTCGTTAGGGGTTCCCATTTGATGTCTATAGTCTACTTTGGTATATTAGTAGGTCTCCTTTTGCCCATAAAAATGAATTCCTCAGCACTACTTATAACATGGCTAATGTTAGGATATGAGTTGTTTCCTTGAAACATCCTTCCATTTCCGGTGTTCCAGTTATACCAAAGAAGTAAAGGTAGAAAAACTAGCCAACTGATGTATTGATTAAGCATATTTTTTTATTTTAGTTGATATTTCAGCCAGTAGAAGATGGTGAGCCCATTGTCCAGCCTTTGTGGATATCTATGCTTTATGTAGCATTGCTCCCATAGTATCTTTGAATAAGTGCATCTGAACAGGATATGCTCGGTGTCCTCTTTTTTCAACCACAAATATTGCATGTGTCAATAGGGCAAATGTTGTGTTATGACAAAAGAGTGGCAGTTTGGAGTCTTTTTAGGACAAGAAGCCACATGAAATATTTCAATTTGTTAAGGGAAATACATTTCCAAATTCAAGTGTAATCTATGTTGTTGTCCATATTAATGTTGTCTTGATTTGAAATAACATCGTAGCTAGCCTTGATGGAGAAAGATTTATGGCCAGGAGAATTCCAAGTGATTTTATCTGTACTTGGTTGGAATTTCTTAATATAGGTACTATGAATTTTTTGATTGACATTTTTTGGGAGTTTAAAAGATAATTTTGAGGCACTGAAGTGGGCATTCTCTATAATGGATTTTACATTCATGTTTAGTACTTCTTTATTTGGTGGCCCCTGGATAAATTGTCTGAGGGTTCCCCTTGGCTAATCCATTAGCTATCCCAAGGGTTAATATTTGCTCCATTTCCTATGCGCCATTTGGTACCTTTCTCGCAAACCTTAAGACCTTTACAGTTATTTCTTCATATATGGGAGGTAGATGAACTAGGTTTATTCCTGGTACTCATAATAACTCTACTACCATACTTATTGCGCCGCACTTGAGTCCATAGGGCCTCCTTATTGCTATAGTATCTCCATGCCATGCTAGCATTGAAAACATCATTCTTCCACTGGGTTTTATATAGGCCTAAGCTCCCCTTCCTTTTAGGCTTGGTGACTTTATTCCAATTTAGCAGATGGCATTTACTTTTATCCTTTATACTGTCCCATAAGAATTTCTGTTGGATAGAATCGATCTTATTTTGAAAGGCTTTAGGAAGGCTAAAAATTTGCATAGGATGATTGGGGATGACTGTGAGGGAGGCTTTAATGAGAGTGGTTCTTCCCGCTAAGTTTGGAATGTGAGTTTTCCAGCCCTTAAGCTTGTTGTTTAGCCGGTCTATAATATATTGAAAATCGTTTTTGTAGAATCTTGAATTTGGCATAGAGAACCCTAGGTATTTTCCTAAGCTAGTCAAAATTTTAATGCCAGGACAATTGCTAAACAAAGCTTGTTTATTAGGCGTTGTTCTTTTGAGAAGATTACTCTAGATTTGTTAAAATTGAGAGATTGGCCAGAAAAGGTGCAGAACTTATATAGAGTATCCATAAGGGAATCACAACTTTTCTAATTAGCATCCATCATAAGAATGAGGTCGTCAGCAAAGAATAAATGAGACAGATGGGGTCCATTTTTTGATAAGACTATTGGGTCTACCTCATGGTTAATAAGTCTAAATATTAGGAGACAAGGGGTCTCCTTTCCAATTGCCCCTAGTTGGTTTAAAAAAATTAGTTTTTGATCCGTTAATGAGAATAGAGATAGAGGTAGAAAATATGCAGGACATTATGAGATCAATCAAGTCCTTAGGAAAATTTAGAGATATTAGAGAGAATCAACAAAGGATCATTCTAACTTGTCAAAAAGCTTTTTCTAAATCAACTTTTAACATGATTTTCCCCTTTTCTCTTTTAGTATTGTTAAAAAAATTTGGAACTTTATAAACTATTGTGGCATTATCTGAAGCCCTTCTTCCTTTTATGAAGCTGGTTTGGGTTGGGTGGATGATTTTATTAAGAAGAGGCTTGATTATATTAAAACTAATTTTAGTTACAACTTTATAGGTAGTATTACAAAGGCTAATAGGCCTAAATTTCTTCAAGGATTCTGCATTTTGGTTTTTTGGAATTAAACATACGAAGGTACTATTCTTATATTCAATTATTTTTTTGTTTTCTTAAAAGAATATTTGCAGAAGCTAATTAGGAGGTTATTTTATTTCTCCACAAAATCTTTGGTAGAAGAAGGGATGATGCCCATCAGGGCATGGTTCTATTAGAGGTTTAAAGGAAAATAAGGCTTCCTTAATTTCACTTTTTGAGGGTTCTCTGATGAGAAGTTCATGATCATGAAGGCTAAGAGTAGCATGCGCGAGCATATATTGATTATTTTTATAGAAAATAGTGTGCTACGTGGTATATAGGTTTTTGTAAAAATCCATGATGATGGAGTTTAATTCCTTGTGATTGTGAAACCAATTTCCTACATTATCCCTGAGACTAAAAATCCTATTCTACCTCCTTCTTTGCATGGTTGTAAGATGGAATTTTTTTTATTAGGATCCCCTTCTCGTATCCATTGAATTCTTGATTTTAATTTTCATAATTGTTCCTCAGGTTTGAGTATTTTTTGGTATTCATCATTAAGATCACATTCAAGGTTAGAGAGGGAGGTCCTTGTAGCGTAATTAGGGGATTTTTGAATACCATCTAACCTAGCAAGGGTTTTGTTCTTTTTTTAAAGATACTTCCAAATGTATCCTTGTTCCAGGTGGTGGCCTTATTGTGAATTTGTCAATATCAGATGTTATATCTAATTGATTGATCTAAGATTCGTGCACGAGACCCTTAAAGGTTGGATGTGATAGCCATATAGTTTCTAGTCTGAAAATGTTTTTGTTTCTACTAGGCCTTTTCATGAATTCTAGTTGGATGGAGAAATGATCCGAGTGAGTTCTTGTTACGCATTTTACACAAGCTTCTTGAAAAATATTGATTCAATCTCCGTTGGCTACAGACCTATCCAATTTTTTCATGATCAGGGTTTTGCTTTTTTTCTTTCTTTTATTAAGGTATACCTGGGACCTTCAAAACCTAAATCTAGTAGTTTTTAGTGGTTGAGACATTCGATAAACCTAGATATTCTATTGTTACTGACAGTAAGCCCCCAAACTTCTTGCTAGCCCTACTAACTTCATTAAAATATCCAGAACTAGCCAAGGCCCTTTAAAATTGTTAGCATTATTTTTTAAATTATTCCATAGAATTAATCTTTCTTCTAGTAAATTACTAGCGTAGATAACTGAACAAAGCCAAACTTTTGGAAGATTTTTTACCTTAACCCTTGCGTAAATATGTAACGATCCGACCAGTCGTTTTGAGCATTTGCACATTGCTCAGTTGTTTGAGGGCATAAAAAACTCTGTATGATGTATTATGACTTATATGAATCGTCAGTTTTGGTTTTTCAGGGTTTTTGGAATTTATTTAGAAGAATAATTCTCAGCTTGAAGTTTTAGTTGAAAAAGTTAATAGGATATTTAATTATGTTTAAATGACCTCGGATTTGAATTTTTATGATTCAGTTAGCTCTGTTAGGTGATTTTGAACTTAGGAACATGTCCGGAATGTGATTTGCAGGCCCGTGGTAAAATTAGGCGTGAATTGGCGAAAGTTAGAATTCTGGCAATTTTTGTCGGCAAAAAATTTTTTGATATCGGGGTCTGAATGGAATTCTGGAAGATGGAGTAGTTTCATGGTATCATTTATGAATTGTGTTCAAAATTTGAGGTCATTCGGGTGTAATTTGATAGGTTTCGGCATTGTTCGTGGAATTTGGAAGTTTAGAAGTTTTTAGGCTTGAATCCGAAGGTAATTTGGTATTTTGATATTGTTTTGAGTGATTCGAAGGTTTGAATAAGTGCATATATTGATATATGACTTGTTGGTCTGATTGGTTGAGGTCTCGGGGGCATTGAGTGAGTTTCCGGTTGTTAACAGATCAATTGTTGGTGTTGGGAGATAGCTGATTTGTTGGTTTATGAAGTTGCTGGTGTTTTCTGCACATGCGGAAGGGGAGTCATATGTACGAGGCCGCAGGCGCGCGTGGGGAGTTTGTAGGTGCAGACACAGTTGATATAGGCTAGGTCCGTAGGTGCATAGGAGAGGTCGCACCTACGAGTATGCACATGCGGATAGGTGCCAGCAGAAGCGGAAGTGAGGAGGTCAGGCAATGGCCGCAGGTGCGAAGTGTTTTCCGCACTGGCGTAGTCACAGATGTGGATATGGAGCGCATGTGCAAAGTTGGGGAATTTAATGATTCTTCACAGTTTTGGAGGCTCTTGCGCAGATGCGGCACCGCAGGTGCGCATATTTAGCCGCAAATGCAAAAGGCCTGGGCAAAAAGAATAAATAGAACACTTTGCGAATTTTGGTTCATTTCCACCATTTTCAAGTTGGTTTTTGAGCTTTTGGAGTGATTTTGAAGGGAGATTCAATGGGTTTTCAGTGAGGTAAGTTGCTTGAGCTCTAATACTACTATCTATTGTATTTTTCCATTGTTTTATAAATTAATTAGTAGAAATTAGGGGTAAAAATTAGGGGTTCGTGCTTAGGGTTTAGGAGAGTTTAATTTGAGAATTTAAGGGACCAAATGGAGTCAGATTTTGATGAATTTTGTATTTTTGGAGTAAGGAGTGACTGGTCTTTCAAGTTTTGTGATTTTTGTCGGATTTCAAGACATGGGCCCAGGGGCCGATTTTGAGGTGATTTTGTGTTTGGGGTCTAATTTGATAGATTTTCTTGTAGAATTCATTTCATTAGCATATATTGATCGTATTATACTGGGTGTGAATAGATTCGGAGAATTTGGAGGCCGAGTCAAGGGGAAAAATCATTACGGAGTAGAGAATTGAACGGTTTGAGGCAAGTAACAATTGTAAATCTAGTCCTGAGGGTATGAAACCCCAGATTTTATGTCATATGACTATCTTGAGGTGACGCACATGCTAGGTGATGGGTGTGTGGGCGTGCACCGTTGGGGATTGTGGCTCGTTCCGTCCTTTATCACCTGTAAAACTGAATATTTTGTTGAAGCATTATGCTTCCTACATGTTTTAGAAATAATTTTTGTAAATCATGTTGGATTCCATGTTTAGGCCTTATGCAAGTGTTGTTTCGACCCTTAGAGGTCTTTTCTTGCTATCCTCCCATTTTTTTCGATTTGAAATATATACTGAGTCATGTTTATTCTTATTTACTGCATAACTCAGTCTCTATACTCTATTTTGATGCATAATAAAAATGTTGTTTGGGCATAGTACTTTGTTTTATTTTTGAGAGCCCGAGAGGTTGGAGACATTGATGACTAAGTGAGGCCGAGGGCCTGATTGTGAGCATATTTATGGTATCGGGCTGCTCGCCGTAGCATGTTTTATTGATTTATGACTGAGTGAGGTCGGTGGCCTGATTGTGAAGATATTTATGGGATCGGATTACACACTGCATCATGTTTTATTCATTTATGAGTGGGTGAGGCCGATGTCCTGATTGGTTTATGCCATGATTTGGCTTGTTATAGCGCTTGGTCTAAAGGAGCCCCTCCAGAGTCTGCACACCCTAGTGAGCGCAGGTACCTACTGAGTGCGAGTGCCGAGTGCTGAGTGATGGTGAGGTTTGCCCGAGGGGCTGTATATGAGTGATGGTGAGCTCTGCCCAAGGGGCTGTATACGAGTGATGTTTGCCCGAGGGCTATTTATGATTTCATCATTTCGCTCACTTTTGCATTGAATCCTTGCTCGAAAACCATTGAAAAATGTTTTCAAATGATTTTACTAGAACTGGATTTTAATAAGGTTACTTGATTCTGACTGTGGTTTAAAAAGTGTGTCGTATTTTACTGAGTTTCTAGAATATGAACTCTACTTGAATTATGGCTCGTCACTCCTTCTCAGCCTGTATTTAGTGTTGTTACTTACTAAGTTGGCGTACTCACATTACTTACTGCACCTTATGTGCAGATCCAGGCATTTCTAGACAGGATAGCGGGTGTCGATTATTATGTTGCAGATCCATAAGAATTAGCAAGGTAGCTGCCCGGTGATCGCAACCCTACTTTCCTCCCTCTTTGTCTTTGCTTAGTTGTATTCAGCTCTTTCTAGACAATGTTCTTGATATTGTCAGACGATTGTAGTGGATGCTCATAACTAGTGATAGGCTGATGTCGTGTTTTCTTTTTCGCACTTTTGTTTGATTTGAACTCCTTTATGAAGGTTTTATATTAAATAGCTTTGGAATTATCTTTGAAATCAAAATATCAATTTTTTTTGGTAAGATGTCGGCTAGTACCACGATAGGCGCCATCACGACAGGGTTAGCTTTGGGTCGTGACAAGTTGGTATTAGAGCCTAGGTTACATAGGTCTCACGAGTCATGAGCGGGTTTACTAGAGTCTTGTGGATCTGTACGGAAATGTCTGTACTTATCTTTGAGAGGCTACAGAACCCTTAGGAAACTACAAATTCTTGAATTCTTATCGTGCGATATTAATTCAACTTGAAGTGTAATCCTTTGAATCGTTCCACGCATTCGTATGCACACTTGAGCGCTCGATATCAGTTGTGCATTGACTGCTTATGATTCTATAGATGAGGTGCGAGATGTGATTTCAGTACCTATTAGTGGAATTTATGGCTGGATGGCTACATGATGGGTATGATGTGACTACGAGATGAGTTCATATGATTTGAATGTGACGAGAAAGATTTTCTTGAGGTGTAGAAAGAACTATTTTGTTTTTGATTTCCATCCTAATTTGACGTATATTTTCGAGATATGAGTGTGATGGAGGATCCTTTTCATGTTTTTTAGTTGAGGAGTGAAGTAGATTTTCATGTCGTGATATGAGTTTAGACTCAAGAATATTAAGTGATTGCGTAATGTTTATGACTGTGGAAGGGTATAAAGAGATTTTAGTTTGAGGCGAAGCAGGTGGGTTATCTCATGTGGGGTGTCCTGAGGGCCTCGTGATCCCTAAGTTGTTTTGTAGCGAGTTCTCTTCTACCAGTGAAATATATGTGTTGCAATTTGAGTTTGGATCGCTTATGCGAGTTGACTTGACTATTACAAGGGTGAATGCGAGATTCGCAGATGATTCGAGATGCTAGATGGGTTTTCTTACATGAGCTTATGGAGGATTTTGTTGAATCTCACTGCGGTGTTATAGTTATAATAAAGTATGGGCATTATGAGTTGTGGTGTGTTTTGATATGTGGCTTTGAGCCAAGTGGGAGAGTCCGCTATTGATAAGTTGATTATATGTGATGTGTTGTATTGATTTCGGTTTGAGGTAGTCGTCAAATCGAGGATGACTTGAGTAAAGTAATTTCTGGGTGCGAGTTGTACTAGGCTTTATGAGTATATGAGAATCACTGAATGGTTTGAGTTATTATTGGTGAAGGATGTAATGTGCATGGAGCAGGAATTTATTTGGTTGCATTAAGGTGGGTTACTTCCTTGGGTGTTGGAGTGCTAATGGGGCACAGGTCGTTCGGTCCGTTTGATCAGTCTAATTGAGATTTGAGCAGAGTGAATGACTCTCGAGAATGGTTCTAATGAATTCAAGATTTATACGTGAAAATTGAGAATATTGCAGATTTGTATATGGTTAGAAGTTGAGAGTTACATTGGATAGTGTCGAGACTTGCAGTATTTCTATATCATTATGGATTCTACGTTCAGTATCAGGAAGGTAAAAATGAACAATTTTAAATTCACAGAAAGTCTCTTCAAAGAGTGACTGCCTCCATTATGTTATTGCTAGCAAATACCACTATTTTTGGTTTTGGATCTTCCAAATTATTCCCGCTCGGTTGTGGTACTTTGGGGTGCTTAAAAGAGCATCAACAACTTATGAGCCTTAGGGCGGTATGGTTTTATGCTAGGGTCTCGTGTAGTGAGCCTTGGTTGAGGATTGTGGTATTATGGCAAGGAGAAGTATCAATTTGAAGGTAATTCCGAAGGAACTCGAATAAATAGGACATCTTGGTAGTAGGTTGGATCAGCATGGTAATAGATATGATCGGTATTCTTTGGGTGCTTATGATATGGTGGGTTTCTATAGGTGTTCTGTGTTAATGCTCTTGGGTTTTTGGTGTCTTGCGTAGCTTGGTCGAGATAGGAGGATCAGCCCTGAAGGTTTGGTTTTATGCAAATGGGATTTAGAGAGTTCTCGATGATTTCTACCACGATTTGAGATGTATATTTCCTACTGGTATGGGGAGCATGTTCTATATTGTGATTTTCTCCTAGATGGGATCATATGGAAGATTCTTAGCTAATTGAGTATGTAGTTTGCTCGCGGCTCAGAGTTGATCTTCAGATTTTTTGTCTTTTTCATATGATGGCATAATATGTGTGGTGTGGTATGTAGAATTGAGATATTCATGCGCAAGGTCATGATTCGGCTTTGAAAGAAAGGTCCTAAATTCTTAGGCAGCATGGACAGTTTTAAATAACTAGGTCAATAACAATACTACTTGGTATGGCAAGGACGTCCTCGGGCATGCAGCACCAGATTTGTCCTTCCATTACGAAGAAAAACTTTGCTCGCTTAATCATGGGTCCTTGGGGAATGTCGGTTCCTCCGATGATCATATAAACAACGTGCTGGGGGTTTTTCATTCTGTTTCTCCCGTCTGCCTCCCTTTCTTCTCGGGCTGGATTTTTTTGAGCTCCATGTTGGCTCTCTTGGCGTATACTCATGTTGGTATGGGAGCTTATATAGTCTTGTTGGGTGTTGCGCGAGACCACATCCACGGGAATCGGTTTTGGTGCGTCCTCAGGGTTTCGCGGTGGTACAACGACACCTGAAATAGGTGAAACATTCTCTCCATGGTCCTCGGGACCATTGTTCTCATGTGTATTCACCGAGTTTTATATTTTGACCTGAAATCAAAGATTCTTTGGACAAGAAAAAGCGTAAAAGATAACTTGCGTTATGTAGTGAACTAACAAGAAAACAATTACTATTATTTTTAGCCCCACGGTGGGCGCCAAATTGTTTACCTTGAAAATGGTAATTACAATTAGATTTGATTTTGTAGTTCTATAAATACGTAATTTATTTTTATGCTAGTTGTTAGGAAATAGATGCTATGTGTGAGACTAAAAAATAAGATAAGAACTTGAAGATAATGTATTAAGCAAACCGAATGGCTGAGAATCAGGGCCTCGAGCTGGCTAATATGGGGCCTCGAGGTCGAGATAGGCGTTAGACTCTCGGACAATAGGTGGAGAACTAATAGTTATAAAGGTCTTGATGAAGGCTCTTTATGATCAATAATGGGCAGTAAATGAAGAACAATCAATGAAATACAAAAAATGCAAGCAATAAATGTAAGTAATAATATCAAAGGAGAATATGTTTAAGTTAGAGAGCAGAGGATGTTCTTGTTCTTGTATTCAATGTAGTATGTTCTATCTCTTACAAAACAGTAAGGGTCCCCTTTATATAGGAGGGAAAACTCCAACATAGTACATGAGTAATTGTCACACCTCCTTTCGGGGCTACCGCACCCCGCGAAGGGCGTGGTGGAAGGGAGTTTTTCCAATTAAAGGACAATCGAAACGGGATTTATTAT
>MU760885.1:0-112277 GCA_026770625.1 Nicotiana glauca
ATTTTATTATTTTCAGATGTATTTTATTATTTATTTTATTACATTATTATTTTTATTATATTTTTTTTATTTATTTTTATTATTATTTTTTTATTTTTCTAGTACTTGTTCTACCATTTTTGACATTTTCCAAATTAATTCCCTTTTTGTCTATTGTTCATCCAATTTACCAACATTGGTATCTCACATGAGTCACAAATTATTGTAATAAAAATTATTTATTTTGATTTTGGAATTCTTTTACTTGGGGTAAAAATCACGTGCTCACACAAGCAGTTTTAGAAACTCGAATAAACCCAAAAGAAATTAGCGTTTTCAACATCAATGGAGTTTAAAGATGATGAACATATAAATTACACAAATACTTAGCAAAAAGCTTTGGAAACTCAAATGAACCCAAAAGGAATTGGGGTTTTCAGAATCTAGTCATGAAACCATGGAACCAAACACGTAAAAGCCATGGAAGGCTGATATAGGTCCTAGATGGACCTGGCAAGCCATGGATTAGGGTAGATAAAGGTGGCGTCAGCTAGGGTTTGAGGTTGTTGTAGAGAGGATTTGAGAGGGAGGGGATTCAGAGGCGGCGTATCATGGGAAATGATAGGATTTAGGGGGTCGTTTACGATTAATTTAGGTAAGGGTGGTTATGGGCCATTGATATGAATGATCAACGACCGGGATTGAAACGAGTAAGTGGGGATGTGGGCATGGGTCAGTTTAATTGCAGTTGGGTCGGGGTTTAATAGAAATTGGGCCAGGGTAATAGAGATTCAAATTGGGGTCGAATTTTGGCTACAATTTAAATGTAATTCGGCTATTATTTAAATAGCTAATTTTTCCTATTTGATTAATAAAAAATAATAAATAATTTTTGAAAAAAAATTAAAGGTACTGAAATGATTTATAATACATGATTAACTATTTAAAAATACCAGACCTAATTTTATGAATATAAAACACGATTAAATCTAAAAAGGGGCTAATATTGCAATTACATGCACTTTAGCTTAAAAAGATTAACTAGATTTGTAAAGAATATGCAAAAATTACCTTAGCTATATCTTTAGAATTAATATAAAATTTCAACAAATGAATTATAATAGTAATAATTTTAGAAATAATCATTGGATTTTTTATGAATAAAATATGGGGATAAATTGATTTAAAAATCTTCTAAAATTAAGAAAAAATAGGAAAACACTTGGATATGCTTATATATGCATCCATATGCTATTTGAAGGTACTTCGCATATAAAATATCTATATAGGAAAAAATCAGGTATCAATAGGTCCTTGACCCCACCCAAGAATAAATGTGTGAGTTTTAAATTTTAAGGATTTTTTTTTATGAAAGCGCATAGCTCGGGAGAAATTCGTAAAATGAGCCCAATTATTTCGAGGAAAATCATGAAGCTCGTCAAATCTCTAGTATAGCAAGTCTATACTCTATGCAAGTCTAGTCACAAGTCGTAACATAAAATAAAGGAATTTAATAGGCAAGGAGCAACTCAAATTGTACAGCTATAGCATTGCAGGAACCTAAGTCTACCCGAACATAACATGAATCTAGCTACGTATTGTTGATACCAAATTACCCAAATATTTCTAAAATAGCATATTGGTGCATATATAAGCACACCCAAGAGTTTTGGCATTTTTTAATGATTTTTAAAACCAACTTATTACCTATTTCTATACAACAAAATCCAATAATTATTTCCAAAATTATTATTTTGGTGAATAATTTATTTTTATTTTCACATTTACACCAAAATATAATTAAGGTAATTTTTGCATAATTTTACAAGTTCATTTGGTATTTTTAAAACTAAACTGCATATAGTTGCAATCATAGCCTATTTTGTAATTTATGACATTTTATGTTTATAAAATTAGTCCCTGCATTTTTAAATTAATATTTATATAATATTCATTTACCCAGTGCTCTTAATTTATTTTTAAAATCTGTATTACTATTTTACAAAATTAAAAGGGGAAAATTAGCTATTTACGATTTGGCCTTTATTGTATTTCAATTATAGCCAATTTGGCACCCTATTTCAGCCCCAATTTAAAACCCAATTACCCAGCCCAATTAACATGCCTACACGAACCAGTACATGTTAAACCGACCCAACCCATATCCCTTTTAAATCTCGGTCGTTGATCATTTAGATCAACGACCATAGTTATTTCTTACCTTTTTTAGTCACACAACCGCCTAACCCTATCTCATTTTCCTAATCTGCCGCCCTCAAACCCTCTCGTCTCTTGAGCTCTCTCAAAACCCTAACCGTCGCCTCCCATCGAAACCCTAATCCATGGCTCCCCAGACTCATCGGAATCCTACACCGGCCTCCCATGGCTTCTATGGTCTCGTCTCTAAGGTCCTATGACCAGATCTTGAAAAGGTCTCGACCAATATTTGCTCGATGGCTGTTCTCCAGTCGTCTTCAACCCTTTTTTGGCCAGCAAGGGCTATTCGAGCTCGATCTTTCACTTCTCTACTCTATGGTTCCTTCGATTTATTTTTTATATCTGTTCTGGATCTATGTGTGTGTGAACCTTTTATGCATTTTTTTCAAAGATTCTTTAATGTTTTCTTTCAGAAATTCTATTTTCCTCAACTAGGGTTTCATGTTATTTTATCTCGAACATCTCTTCTCTGAATCTTGACATGTTTTTACTGTATTTGTTTGTATTATCTTCTATCTGAACTCGCATGTTGAAAACCCTAATTTTCTTGGGGATTTTGTTTGAGTTTCCTGGTCTGTTTGTTAGTAGTTGTTTGATTCACCTTATTATTATCTGAATTAGCATGTTAAAAGCCCTAATTTTGGGATCTTGTTTGAGTTTCTGTTTGTTATTACCCTCTCCTATATGTTATTTAGCATGAGTGAAAACAAGAATTTTGGGGCTTATCCGCGATTCTAAACCTGGTTTGTTTGTTTGACTGCTCATCTCCTCTAAACTCGTTTGGTTTTCGAAAACCCTAGTTTCTTTGGAGACTATTCAATCTCTTTTTATTTATGCAACTCATTCGTTGAAGTTGCAGTGTGCTTCCATTCTCTTGACTATTTTTTGGTTCTAAGCTCTTTGCATGCTTCTGAATCTTTTCTCTATTGTTAAGCATTGAAAATTGACTATCATGCCTTTTAGTTACTGCTACATGCAATTATTTTTCCACAACTTAGCTTCACGTTCCTATTACTTATGCATTCATGTATATATATATATTGAGTTCTTTCTGTAACTTGTGAGTAATTTTCAAAAAAACATTCCTTAGTAAAATTCTGATTTTACTCGTCCGTTAAGGGGTAATTGATTCTTTTCCTTTGATTGGCCTCCCTGAATCTTTCAAAAATAATTTTACACCATGTACTTAGACTTAATTGCCCATTATATTACCTTACTACTTCTTTTATGGAAACAACCATTCTATTTACAAGGTTCATTCTCCCTTTCTTTATTTAAAACCTGTTAGCATCCGTTTGAATAAAAATTCCCTGATTTAAGGGGAATCTTATACTAATTTTATTCTGATTTGTATCCATGCCATATTTGTGTTAGACTTGTACTTATTACCTTATTTCTCTACACGTTTTCAAAACTATAAATACTCTCCTACCTTCTCTTTGAATACACGAATACAGAACCCAATCTGAGTTCACAATTCACTCTCACTTAAACTCTCTCTTTCTGATACTTGCACTGCTGTGGACTTTCTTTACTTTCTTCTGCACTCTTTTGCTTCTCTACTAGTATGTCACAATTAGTTTACATGCCTCAACAACAATGTCTTTAATTCTGCACATTTGTTTCAAGCATATTGTCGCATGTTTCCCTTTTCCTTTGTAGCTCAGTATTTAAATTATGCATGCAATCAATTGTTTGTCATGAATTTGATACTTTATGAATCCCCTTACCCTTTACCCTTTTGTATGTGATTTATGGTTCAGGACATAATAGCACTCCAATTTGCTATTTATGATCCTGAACTAGATTCTTTGAATCCCAAACTCAATCAATACCCATTCCCTTTTCCCCTTTTATGTGTCTGAGCCCTGGACTGGGGTCTGATAGCGTCCTAATCACTATCTAGACTTTGGTATGACCTTCAAAATGTCTGCACCTAACTTGTTCAACCAAACAAGTGGTCAGGGGTGTGCCAGCCTACTTTGTGGCTAGGTATGACCGCCACCTGCCATGGCTCCCCAATTCCCCTTTCACTTTGCACTTATTCTTAGCTATAAGTTCTGCCCCTCTCTTTCAAGCCATGCTTTGGGACCCCTGAGCTCCCTCTGAACTTGGATGCATGAGAGCTGGCTCTTCCATACTGCACTATTCTAATTCTGATAGTATCCTGGGTGTAAGCAATGCCTGGAATCCCTGAGATTCCATAGAACTTTGAAACACTTTGGATAAAGAGAAGGCTTCGGAAATCTGGATCCCGGAAGTGGCTCAATCGCATGTTATTAGACTTTAAGGTTGAATTAGATTGCTCGGATCTAGCTGTTAGCTTTTGGTGTATCTTTTAATTGTTTGATTCATTGCGTTGTAACAGTTTTGTATGAAACTCGGGGAGTATAGTAAAAGGGTATGGGAGGGTTAGAAATCATGAGTTAGGATTTTTTTTTTCAAACTAGAAATCCTGCCTATAGGGTCTTCCATAAAGAAGAATTGCCGCCAGAAAGTTTGGGCCACAACAAGGCACTGCACATCACCATGCAGTGCGAAGATTATTTTATCACTAGGGTTCTGATCGATGGGGGATCTAGCATCAACATCTATCTGCTTGTAACTCTCAAAACTTTCGGGAAAGGCCTACATGAGATTAGATACGGGGCTATCAATGTCAAAGCCTTTGATGGATCCCAGAGATCTACTATTGAAGAAATCAGCCTGTGCTTGCAAATGGGACCAACATGGTTCGACATCGACTTCCAAGTGATAGACGTCCCGGCATCCTACTACTTGCTATTAGGATGCCCCTGGATCCATGATGCTGGAGTCGTTGCATCGACCCTGCATCAGACGGTAAAGTTTGAATGGAACCACCAAGAGGTTATCATTCATGGTGATGGTAGTAACCCTATATATAGTCACCAGACCATCCCGATAATTGAAGGCAGAAGGAAAATAGGCGGAGAAACATACCACCACATCGAAAGGGTCAACGCTGTAGATAAAGATAAGTAGTGGGACAACAAGATCGAAAGTATCCTAAATTGGTGTGGATACAAACCTCGAAAGTGACTCGGTAAAAACCTTCAGGGGATCACTAAACCCATCAAACTGAAGAAGCATGACACTATATTTGTCTTAGGGTACAGTTATACTTAGGAAGAATTCCGGAGCTGGTCGCCACCATGGCGCGGTCCCTACTATCCATTGGAGCTTCTGATACCCAGCCTGGAGCAAACCTTCCAACCAGTAGATACTATATATGGGTCAGAAGAAGATGAGGCGTTGGCAGCCATAAAGAATTTGTTCCTGGAGGATAATGACATGGACTGCTGTGTTCTTTTCAAAGAGGAAGGGGAGGAAGGCCCTTCCATACTGTCTGTAAGCAGGGGAGACCACCTCCGCAACTGGTCAACTAGGACCGTCAGAGCCCGGAGGGTTTCGGGGTAGCAAGGCTAAACAAAATCAGCATGCATCACATTTTTAGTTTACTTTACTAGTTGATTTTCTTTTCGCATTGTCTTTAATGTCGAAAAGAGCTCTGATGTTCTAAAAAATTTTGAATTTGATCAAAGCATTTCAGTTTATCATATATATCTTGCTTATTATTTTCTCTATCATTTACTCTATTTTATACAGCATTACTATTACTTATCTTGACGATGAACCAACGACTGTGACTTGCAACGAAACAACGCAACAAAAGGACAAACTCAGAAGAAGATGAAATACCTGAAGAGGTCGTCAGAGAGGTTGAGAATTTTGAGAATAGGCCTAAGTCCAACCTAGAAGAAACTGAGGTCATTAATTTGGGAGATACAGAGAACGTCAAAGAAACTCGCATTAGTGTTCACTTGTCGCCATCAGAAAAGGAAAAGTATACGGAATTTTTAAAAGAATATGAGGACATATTCGCCTGGTCGTATGTTTATATGACTGGTCTCAGCATGGCTATTGTAGCTCAAAAACTGCCAACAGAACCAGCCTATCCACCGGTAAAGCAGAAGCTCAGGAAATTCAAGCCCGACATGAGTTTGAAAATCAAAGAAGAGGTTAGTAAGAAAGTCAAAGCTAAGGTTCTCAAGGAGGTAGAATATCCGACATGGTTAGCCAACATCGTGCCGGTACCAAAGAAAGGACGGGAAGGTTAGAATCTGTGTTGACTATCGGGATCTCAACCGGGCCAGTCCCAAAGATGACTTCCCATTTCCAAACATACACATTCTTAGCGACAACTACGCCAAGCATGAGTTGCAGTCTTTTGTTGATTGTTTCACTGGGTATCATCAGATATGAATGGATGAGGAAGATGCAGATAAAACAACTTTCATCACGCCGTGGGGGATGTATTGTTACAAAATGATGCCATTTGGGTTGAAGAATGCTGGTGCGAACTATATGAGAGCCATGACTACTATTTTTCACGAAATGATACACAAGGAGATCGAGGTATATGGGGACGAAGTCATCATCTAATCCAAGAAAGCCACTGATCATATGGAAGACCTGAGAAAGTTCTTCAACAGACTGAGAAGGTATAACCTGAACTGAACCCTACAAAGTATGCATTCGGGGTTCCTGCCGGAAAACTACTAGGTTTCATGGTGAGCCGTTGAGGGATAGAATTGGACCCATCAAAGGTCAAAGCCATTCAAGAATTGCCACTGCCAAAGAACAAGAAGGACGTGATGAGTTTCCTGGGGAGACTCAACTATATCAGCCGGTTCATAGCTCAGTCCACAGTCATTTGTGAACCCATCTTTAAAATGCTAAAGAAAGACGCTGCTACTAGATGGACCAATGATTGTCAGAAAGCCATTGACAGAATCAAGGAATACCTATCAATGCCGCTAGTCTTGGTTCCTCCCGAGCCAGGAAGACCTCTATTATTTTACCTTGCGGTATTGGATGGAGCCTTCGGTTGTGTCCTGGGACAACATGATGAAACAAGGAGAAAGGAGCAAGCCATCTATTATCTCAGCAAGAAGTTCACACCGTACGAGGCCCGATATTCTCTATTAGAGCGTACTTGTTGTGCTCTGATTTGGGTAGCTTAGAAATTGAGGCATTATTTCTGTGCCCACACTACTTATCTCATATCCAGGATAGACCCACTGAAGTATATTTTCCAGAAGCCCATGCCCACTGGCAAGCTCGCCAACTGGCAAATCTTGTTGAGTGAGTTCGATATTATTTACGTGACTCAAAAAGCAGTCAAGTATCAAGCCATAGCAGATCACCTTGCCGAGAATCCCATTGAAGGAGGATACGAACCACTAAAAACGTATTTTCCTGACGAAGAAATGTCCTTCGTAGGAGAAGATATTTTAGAATCTTACAATGGTTGGAAGTTGTTTTTCGACGGAGCTGAAAAATTCTAAGGAGTTGGCATAGGGGCAGTCATAGTATCAGAAACAAGCTAGCATTACCCGGTATCCGCCAAGCTCAGGTTCCCTTGCACAAACAACATGGCTGAATACGAGGCTTGCATCCTGGGACTCAAGATAACCATTGACATGAACATTCAAGAGTTGCTAGTGATCGGGGACTCAGACCTGCTCATACATCAAGTTCGAGAAGAATGGGCAACCAAAACCTCTAAGATACTTCCCTATTTGCATCATATACAAGTGTTAAGGAAAAGATTCACAAAGACGGAATTTCAGCATGTCCTCAGGGTTCAGAACGAGTTCGCTGACGCATTAGCCACTTTATCATCCATGATCCAGCATCTAGATAGGAATTTCATTGATCCCATCCCAGTAAGGATTTATGATCAGCCAGCTTATTGTGCTCACATTGTCACGACCCGGATTTCCCACCATCGAGATCGTGATGGCGCCTACTCGTGGTAGCTAGGCAAGCCGATTTATTTACCCTTTAATTACTAGATAATTACTTTAATAGTTTACAACATCAATATAAAACATGATATTTAACAAGAATAATAGCGGAAATCTGATTTAAAATTTAGAATCATAACGCGGAACAGTCGTTAATAGCCTCTACCCAAGATTTGGTGTCACAGTACTCACGAACTACTAAAAATATACTAAATACAATGGTCTGAAAGAAATATATAAGTTGTCCGTCTCAAAAATAATGAGGAAAAAATCTAAAAGAGAACATAAAGAAGAGATTCCGGGCCTGCGGACGCCCACAAGGCTACCTCGGTCTCGTGAAAATGAAAGCCTGCTCCAGCACTAATGCTGTTGCTGCTCCTCAAAACCTGGACCTGTGCAAAAATGCACAGAAGTGTAGCATCAGCACAACCGACCCCGACCCCATGTGCTGGTAAGTGCCTAGCCTAACCCCGGCGAAGTAGTGACAAGGCTAGACTGAACACCACATAAATCTGTGCAGTTATGAATATACAGCAGAAATCGAATACAAGGCAATTAACAACATAGAAGGGGGAAACATGCTATAGGGAGATACAATATTAACAGTAATCCCGAGTAACGAACTAAAGCAGCTTAGATTCAGAATGAACAAGGAATCCATACTCAATACAAACACATGGTATCAATAACTATTGCGGCGTGCAACCCGTTCCACAAATACCATTGTTGCGGCGTGCAACACACTCCACAAATACCACTGTTGCGGCATGCAACCCGACCCATATCATTGTTCATGTATCATTGTTGCGGCGCGTAACTCGGCCCTCATATATCATTGTTGCGGCATGCAACCCGATCCTCAATGTCATTTAACAGTCTGACTTTCCAACTAACAATGACAATTAAGGGGCATAAAAATAAGCAAGTATTTGACAAAATCCCGGCAAGGGAAAGAATCCAACAAGGTCAACCAAACGTCCCGGCAAGGGAATAATCATCAGCGCTTTCTTTTTCTTACTTTTCTTATCTTATAACCCACTCTACTATTTTGAGCCAACGCTCCAAAGAATCAAGTAATCATATCACCGTTCACATGTTATTCACAGCATATAGGAATCCTCCAATAATCACGGAGTTCACAACCTAGCCATGATAATCACATTATAAGGACTCACAGTCATGCTAGACACCAATGTATAGATACTCGTCACCATGCCCATACATCGTACTCCATCACATAGCAATTAGCAATAAGACTCAACTCATGTTCCCTCAAACTAGGGTTAAACCAAACACTTACCTCAAAGCCTTTAAGTCCACTTAATCCTCAACTATCGCTTTACCTCGCGGTTCCACCTCCAATTCTCTCGAATTTAATCACAGATTGTTCAATTACTTTAGTAAAAACTATATGAATCAATTTGAATGCATAAAAATGATTTTCCCAAGTTTTTCCCAAAAATTCTAAAAAAAACCCCAGGCCCACATGGTCAAAATTAAAGGTTCGGACCAAAACTCGGTTACCTGTTCTCCCACGAACTCAAATATGTAATTTATTTTGAAATCAAACCTCAAATCGAGGTCCAACTCCCCAATTTATAGAAAATCTAAGTTCTACACAAAAACCCCAATTTCACCCATGAAAATCCTTGATTTCAAGTGGAAAACATGTTTAATGATGTTAAAGATTGAAAAAATTGAGTAAAAATCAACTTACAAGTGGCTTGGGGTGAAGTTTGCTCTTGAAAAATCACCTATGGTGTTTGGGTTTTGAAAGAATGGTGGAAAGTGGTGAAATTTCGACTAAGTATAAAATTTGCTGTGCTGCGGATATGGGAAATGCAAACATTGGTTTGCATTTGCAAACATCGGTTTGCATTTGCGAACAATGCAGGCCTGGGAATTGCGACATTTTGGTTCGCATTTGCGAACACTGGGCCTAAGTGCAGACTTCGCATTTGCGAAGTACTAATCGCAATTGCGATCCGGCCCTCTCGCATTTGCGAGCCAGGGCGTCGCATTTCCGACTACGGCCTATTTTACCCACTCTTCGCTTTTGCGAACAATTGATCGCATTTGTGGTCTGGCCCAGCCTTCCCCCTTCTTCGCATTTGCGATGGGGAATTCGCATTTGCGACTCTCGCATTTGCGAGAATATTTTCGCAAATGCAAAAACACCAGACCTGACCTGCAATTTTTTTCAAAGTTCAAAAATGCAACTCGACACCTATCCAAAACTCACCCGAGCCCTCGGGGCTCCAAACCAAACATGCACACAACCTCAAAAAATCCTACGAACTTACTCGTGCGATCAAATCACCAAAAATAACATCATTTACATAGAATCAAGCCTCAAAACACATGATTTTTCTTCTAAACTTCATGAACTTTCAAATTTGGAACTTATAGTCGGAAAAACGTCAAACGACGTCCGATTTCGACCAAACATCACAGAAAGCGCTTAAACAATATGTAAGACTTGTACAGTGCATCAGAACCAAAATACGAGCCCGATACCTCAGTCTTTTGATCAATTTTCATCTCCATTTTCCTTAATAATCTCATAAAGCAATTTAATAGAAAAAATCTTTCCTCGAGCTCTGGACCTCGAAATTCAACAACGGGCACATGCCCGAGTCCCATATTTTTCTACGGACCTTTTGGGACTGTCCAATCTCGGGTCCTGGTTCGTTTACCCAAAATGTTGACCAAAGTCAACTTTAATCATATTAATATCAAAATTCTTCAAATGTTTCACAGAATTGACATATTTTAACATAAACGCTTTCCGGCTATGCACTCGAACTATGCACGCAAATTGAGGCAAGTAAAAAAATGAGGTTTTCAAGGCCTCGGAAGCACGGAACGAATAAGGAAACAGGTGATGACCCTTTGGGTCGTCACACATATTGAGGAAGAAGCAGACGGAAAACCATTGTTCCACGACATCAAAAGATACTTGATCACAGGGGAGTATCCAGAATTTGCCAACGCTACTCTGTAACACACACTTCGGAGATTATCCAAAAACTTCTTTAATAGCGGAGGAATCCTATACATGAGGACTCCCGATTTGGGTTTGTTAAGGTGTGTCGAAGCAAAAGAAGCAACCAGACTATTGGACGAAGTGCACGCAGGGACCTGCGGGCCATGCATGAATGGTTTTGTCTTAGCAAAGAGGATACTCTGAACAGTGTATTTCTGGATGGCTATGGAAACAGACTGTATCTAGTACGTTCGCAAGTGCCATCGCTGTCAGATACATGAAGATATGATAAAAGTGCCTCCAAACAAGCTTACTGCAACAAGCTCACCATGGCCATTCGCCGCCTGAGGGATGGATGTCATCGGACCTATCGAGCCTGCCGCATCAAATGGGCACAGATTTATCCTGGTGGCAATCGATTATTTTACTAAATGGGTTGAGGCAGCATCTTACAAAGTATTGACTAAGAAAGTTGTGGCAGATTTCATCTGTGATCGTATTGTTTGCCGATTCGGGGTGCCAGAATCAATCATCACTGACAATGGTTCCAATCTCAACAACGACTTGATGAAAGCAATGTGTGAGACATTCAAGATCAAACACAAGAACTCTACAACCTATAGGCCTCAGATGAATGGAGCTGTAGAGGCGGCCAACAAGAATATCAAGAAGATACTAACGAAGATGGTCGAAAGTCACAAACAATGGCATGAAAAGTTAGCATTTGCCTTGCTGGGATACTGCACCACGGTTCGCACATCAACCGGGGCAACTCCCTACAGGCTAGTTTATGGTACAGAGGCGGTCATTCCCTCCTTGGTAGAAATTCCTTCCTTGAGGATCATACACGAACTAGAGTTGGATGACGTAGAATGGGTAAGAGGTCACTACGAGCAGTTAGCCCTTATAGATGGAAAAAGGATGAATGCAGTTTGCCATGGTCAGTTGTATCAGAACAGAATGTTCAGAGCCTTCAACAAAAGAGTCAAGCCAAGGAAGTTTACTCTGGGGCAGCTGGTGTTGAATAAGCCATTCCCGCATCAAGATGAAGCCAAGGGGAAATTCTCTCCCAACTGGCAAGGTCCGTACATGGTTCACCGGGTTCTAACTGGAGGAGCCCTTATTCTTGCAGAAATGGATGGGAATGTCTGGCCAAAGCCAATCAACTCAGACGCAGTAAAACGATATTATGTTTAATCACCTATGATTTCTTTATGATGTAATTTGAACTATGCCTGACCTCATTCCCGTTTAAGAGGGGATACGTAGGAAGCCCTATGGTTTCGGTAACAATTTAATAAAAAATTCCATTTCCCCCTATTATTCGAACTAGGGCAAAATTTTGAGGAGGACCATCAAAATTTCGAAGATGGTCTTCAGCCGCTCATTGCCAAGGATGTCACCTCAGTAAACTGGGGCAGAATTTTGAGGAGGACCCTCAAAATTCCGAAGTTGATTTTGCATTCGTTCAGCGCAGCCGTCAGAAGTGCTAGCCCAGTAAACTGGGCAGAATTTTAAGGGGGACCCTTAAAATTCCAGAGCTAGAGAGGTTGCAGTGCTTTGAAGTGCGTCACAATCGTTGGTTCATCTAAACAAAACTATTTTCTAGTCATGTTATATTTGTTAAATCACGCATAACTATGATAGCTGCTGTTTAGCAACTCTACCCCAAAGACACGCAACGCCGAAAGCCACGGGAAAATGAACTAACCTTTCCCCTTTACAAAACTCACAATTTTCTTTGGATGCAGGCACCCGAGTCACAAACATATTGCGCGTTCGCATTGAACCGCTGCGCCTATTCACATTTGCTATCCGCAGGCAATATCCCCCAGCAGCCACAATATCAAAATCAGTTTCCAGCAATCAGCTAAGAATCTTTTATTCCCATCTGCATTTCCTGCATTGCATAAGGCTACCTTTCTGCCTTCCGAGACTAAGCGTTGTCTCCATATGCATTTTTTGCATTGCATAAGGCTACATTTATGCCTTCCAAGACTAAGCGTTGTCCATCTACATTTTCCATAAGGCTACCTTTCTGCCTTCTAAGACAAAGCGTTGTCTCCATCTGCATTTTCTGCATTGCATAAGGCTACCTTTCTGCCTTCTGAGACTAAGCTTTATCTCCACCTGCATATTCCGCATTGCATAAGGCTACCTTTTTGCCTTCCGAGACTAAGCGTTGTCTCTATATGCATTTTCTGCATTGCATAAGGCCATCTTTCTGCCTTCCGAGACTAAGTGTTGTCTCCACCTGCATTTCCTACATTGCATAAAGGCTACCTTTCTAGCTTTCGAGGTTAATCTCTACCTCCACTTGCATGGATGAAATATCGCCACTTTCATTTACATCTTGCAATCGGCTAAAACATCGCCATTTACATTTTTCGAATCGGCTGAAACATCGCCAAACTTTATTTAAATACTCTATGGGCTGAAATATCGGCGTTTTACTTTTTACATCAACTAAAACATCGCTTTCTTTATTTAAAGTTCTGTCAGTTGAAATATCGCCAAACCGTATTTAAAGTTCTGTAGGCTGAAATATCACCATTTACATTTTTTGCACCAGCTAAAATATCACCAAACTACTGTTTAAATTCTTTGTCGGCTGAAATATCGCCATTTACATTTTTCGCACCGGCTGAAATATCACCAAACTGTATTTAAATTCTTGTCGGCTAAAATATCGCCATTTACATTTTTTGCATCGGCTGAAATACCGCCAAATCTTGCATTTCATGGGCTGAAATATCACCAAACTATCCAAAGGCATCATCGTTCGGAGGCATCATCTTCATAGCCCAAGAACACCATGTCGTGGCCTGAGGATCCCACTTTATATCTTGCACATCATTATTCAAAGGCATCACGGTTCGGAGGAACCATTTTCATGGCTCGAGAACATCATTTCATAGCTTGCAAATCCTTTAATTTTGTGCTCATGGCCCAGGACGTCATGGTCTCATGACGTCATCCTAACCGTCCGAAGACAGCATTCATGGTCCAACGGGAACTTGCATCACGTTTAAGTTTATGAACGATATACGTCTATATTGCTCACTTGTAGATATACCGGCTAGCAACGGCCGTCTCAGTGAGAGTGACCCCATTCTGGTTCTCTCAACCGATCAACTTCAAGATACCTTTTGCTTCCCTCAAACATCATGCTCATCCCTTTCAAATCGCCATCGGCATGTTCCGTCAATGGTTTCTGAACTACATATGGTTTGATTCCTGTAAAACCAAGGATATGTAGGCAGCTCATAAATCGGAGCTTGGCCAAACTCTTTTCAAACCGCCGCTTCCGGTCAAAATTGGCCATCATGTCTTTATCCGACAACTCTTTCATCCTTCCCGAGTAAAGAGGGGCAGTTGTTGATACCCAATTTTTCCCTAAGTATTTTTATACCCAAATATTTTCAAAATAGCATATTGGTGTATATATAAGTACACCCAAGAGTTTTGGAATTTTTTAATGATTTTCAAAACCAACTTATTACCTATTTCTATACAACAAAATCCAATAATTATTCTCAAAATTATTACTTTATTGAATAATTCATTTTTATTTTTACATTTACACCAAAATATAATTAAGGTAAATTTCGCATAATTTTACAAGTTCATTTGGTATTTTTAAAACTGAACTGCATATAGTTTCAATTATAGCCTATCTTGTAATTTATGGAATTTTATGTTTATAAAATTAGTCCCAGCATTTTCAAATTAATATTTATATAATATTCATTTACCCAGTACTCTTAATTTATTTTTAAAATCTGTATTACTATTTTACAAAATTAAAAGGGAAAATTGGTTATTTACAATTTGGCCTTTATTGCATTTCAATTATAGCCAATTTGGCACCCCATTTCAGCCCCAATTTAAAACCCAATTACCCAGCCCAATTAACATGCCTACCCGACCCAGTACATGTTGAACCGACCCAACCCATATCCCTTTTAAAACCTGATCGTTGATCATTTATATCAACGGCCACTGTTACTTCTTACCTTTTTTAATTCACACAACCGCCTAACCCTATCTCATTTTCCCAATCTGCCGCCCTCAAACGCTCTCGTCTCTCGAGCTCTCTCAAAACCCTAGCCGCCGCCTCCCATCGAAACCTTAATCCATGGCTCCCCAGACTCATCGGAGCCCTACACCGACCTTCCATGGCTTCTATGGTCTCATCTCTAAGGTCATATGACAGATCTTGAAAAGGTCTCGACCAAGCTTTACTCGATGGCTGTTCTCCGGTCGTCTTCAACCCTTTTTTGGCCAGCCATGGCTATTCGAGCTTGATCTTCCACTTCTCTGCTCATATCAATGGTTTCCAAAGCCTATCTTGTCTCTTGGGTTTCGTAAGAAACCCTAATATCTGAGGTTCCTTCGATTTATTTTTTAGATATGTTCTGGATCTATGTGTGTGTGAACCTTCTATGCATTTTTCTCAAAGATTCTTTAATATTTTCTTTCAGAAACTCTATTTTCCTCAACTAGGATATCATGTTATTTTATCTCGAACATCTCTTCTATGAATCCCGACATGTTTTTACTTTGTTTCTTTGTATTATCTTCTATCTGAACTGACATGTTGAAAACCCTAATTTTCTTGGGGATTTTGTTTGAGTTCCTGGTCTATTTTTTAGTGGTTGTTTAATTCACCTTATTTTTATATGAATAAGCAAGTTAAAAGCCCTAATTTTGGGATCTTGTTTGAGTTCTGCTCGTTATTTACTTGATTTACCCTCTCCTATATCTGATTGAACATGAGTGAAAACCCTAATTTTGGGGCTTATCAGGGATTCTAAACCTATTTTGTTTGTTTCACTGCTCATCTCCTCTAAATTCGTTTGATTTTCGAAAACCCTAGTTTCTTTGGGGACTATTCAATCTCTTTTTGTTTGTGTAACTCGTTCGTTGAAATTGCAGTGTGCTTCCATTCTTCTGACTATTTTTTAGTTTTGAGTTCTTTGCATGCTTCTGAATCTTTTCTCTATTGCTAAGCATTGAAACTTAACTATCATGCCTTTTAGTTACTGCTACATGCTATTATTCTGCCACAACATAGCTTCACAGGCCTATTACTTGTGCATTCATGTGTATATATATTGAGTTCTTTCTATAACTTGTGAGTAATTTTCAAAAAAAAAATTCCTCAGTAAAATTCTGATTTTACTCGTCCGTTAAGGGGTAATTGATTCTTTTCCTTTGATTAGCCTCCCTGAATCTTTCCAAAAATAATTTTACACCCTGTACTTAGACTTAATTGCCCATTATATTACCTACTGCTTCTTTTATGGCAACAACCATTCTATTTACAAGGTTCATTCTCCCTTTCCTTATTTAAAACCTGCTAGCATCCATTTGAATAAAAATCCCCTGATTTAAGGGGAATCTTACACTAATTTGATTCTGATTTGTATCCATGCCATATTTGTGTTAGACTTGTACTTGTTACCTTATTTCTCTATACGTTTTCAAAACTATTAATACTCTCCTCCCTTCTCATTGAACACACGAACACAGAACACAATCTGAGTTCACAATTCACTCTCACTTTCTGACACTTGCACTACTGTGGACTTTGTTTACTTTCTTCTATACTCTTTTGCTTCTCTACTGGTATGTCTCCATTAGTTTACATGCCTCAACAACAATCTGTTTAATTCTGCCCATTTGTTTCAAGCATATTGTCTCATGTTTCCCTTTTCCTTTATATTTCAGTATTTAAATTATGTATGCAATCAATTGTTTGTCATGAATTTAATACTTTATGAATCCCCTTACCCTTTACCCTTTTGTATGTGAGTTATGGTTCAGGACATAACAGTACTCCAATTTGTTGTTTATGATCCTGAACTGGTTTCTTTGAATCCCAAACTCAATCAATGCCTATTCCTTTTTCCCCTTTTATGTGTCTGAGCCTTGTACTGGGGTCTGATAGTGTCCTAATCACTGTCGAGACTTTGGTCTAACCTTGAAAAGATCTGCTCCTAACTTGTTCAACCAAACAAGTGGTCAGGGGTATGCCAGCCTACATTGTGGCTAGGTATGACCACCACCTGCCATGGCTCCCCAATTCCCCTTTCACTTTGCACTTATTCTTAGCTATAAGTTCTGCCCTTCTCTTGCAAGCCATGCTTTGGGACCCCTGAGCTACCTTTGAACTTGGATGCATGAGAGTTGGCTCTTCCACACTGTACTATTCTAATTCTGATTGTATCCTTGGTGTAAGCATTGCCTGAAATCCCTGAGATTCCTTGGAACTATGAAACACTTTGGATAAAGAGAAGGCTTCGGAAATCTGGATCCCGGAAGTGGCTCAATCGCATGTTATTAGACTTTAAGGTGAATTAGGCTGCTCGGATCTAGTTGTTATCTTTTGGTGTATCTTTTAATTTCCATTTTGATTCATTGGGTTGTAATAATTTTGCATCAAACTCGGGGAGTATAGTAAAAGGGCGTGGGAGTGGTCTTCTTTTCTTGCATCCAAGCGGTAGAAATCATGAATGAGGATTTTTTTTTTATCAAACTAGAAATCCGGCCTATATGGTCTTTAATATTGATTCAATCACATAGAGACGATGTCTATAGGTTTTAACGCTTAACTTTACCGTAAAATCACCTAGAAAGCATGTCTATAGGATTTAACATTCATGTTCTGTAATGACACATATAGAGATCATGTCTATAGGCTCTTGTATTTCTGCATATACAAATGTCATAAGGCAAACCATTTATAGGCTTAATAACAAAGTTGCATATAGACATCATGTGTATAAGACTCCTATTAATGTCATGAAAGGGTGTTAAAATCAGTAAACGTATAGAAAGCATGCCTATAGGAAACCTCGTCTTTAATAGCATAATTTGTTCTTAAGTAGTAATCGATTGCTAGAACTCGTGTCTTTACTAAAACTGGTAATTTTCTACTTCTGAAACCCGGTAAAATTGGTAACCAATCTGCACTCCCCCTAAACTCGTAAACCTTTTAATCAATCTACATCTTTTCGGAAACAACTGGTAACTCTTTTCTAAAATCAGTTTTCGTCTTTCCTCTTTATTTAAACTGATAACTCTTTTTTTTCTAAAATCAACTTGCATTCTGAAACTACTGGTAACTCTTTGCATCTTTTGGCTGAAATTAATAGATCCTAGGCCTAGGTTTTTTTATTTCAACTTATAAACAAAAGTTTGGCTAGTTAATGAATTGGGTCAGTCCCTAAAAAATGTATCCGAGTTGCCTACTGCAGACTTTCTGTTCAAATACATGTGTTGAACTAGTTCGCTCGCTTCTTAATTTAAATCTAAGACAAAATCAGTATTTGTCAAGGCATGCTAAACTAAATGATTGTTTGACTTCTGGGGTTAATTTGAGCCTTGTATGCTTGTTTGTTCTCCCCTTTCACTTGATACTTGTTTTGAATGTCGAGCTAGAATTTTACCCTTTAAACTCCACAAAGGACCACATCCCTTTCTTCCCTTTTAGGATTAGATGTCCTCATACCCCGGGACTAATAGGACTGAGACGGGTAGTAGCATGCGATAAGTAAACGATACTGTTCCGCGCTTTAATACCTTAACAGGGTGGAAAGGGTAGACATGGAGATGATGATTATACGATAACACTCCGCGTACAACTGAGTACCAGTGTTGTGTGAATGATCCATGTAATGTATAAACCTAGGACCCCTTTCACCTTCTTTATTAGGTTAACAAAATTTTCTGAATCTTTAAAAGCTATTGCATTTTCAGTTGCACGTTTTTATTTTATAAGAATTTCTCCTTTAAAATTCAGCACTTCTTTTAACCTTTTTTTCTTCTTGTACTTGTTTATTTACATTTACATCTGAAGTCACATTTGTAGCATGGCCGAGAACCACACTAGTTGATCTTGAGGGGTGCCTAGTGGATCTTGAGGGGTTCCTAACACCTTCCCCTCGAGATAATTTCAAGCCCTTACCCAAAGCTCAGGTATGCATCTTTAATTCTTCTAAAAGTGTCCTAATGCACTATAATCATTAGGTGGCAACTCTCCAAAATCTCATAAAACCAATTCCCAAAGTGGGAAAAGAGTTGTCTTCCCGAATGTCGTGAACCCCAATTCCGCTTTAGGAAAAAAAGGGGGCGACGACACGTATGAACTCTCATCACCTCGTGCGTAGATAGCCCCCAAAACATAGCACATATCAAATACATCACCTAGGGGTAGTTTCCTCCTCACAGGGTTAGATATGAGACTTACCTCGCTCCAAAGTTCCACAACCAGCTTCAAAGACTCTACAATGCCTCAAATCGATGCCCATCGATCCAAAACTAGTCAAAAACGTACAAACCAATAAAAATATACTCTAATACCCATAATTAATCAATTTATAATAATTCCTAAATTCGCTCAAAAAGTCAATAAAGTCAACCCTTAGGCCCACGTGCTCCGATTCCGAAACTGTTTTCGAAGATAAATATTACCTATAACAATAGGAACTCTAATATATAATTTATTCCCAATTCCATGTCCAAACTTCGTGATCAAATTCCAAAAATACCAAATTCTAAGTTTTTCTTCATTATCCTATAGTTTCCATAAATCTTGAGGTATAAATCCGCATATAACTCATGCATTTAACTCACAATAGTTGGGAATAGCTTACCTCACAATGGATGACAAGAATCTCCAACTCAAGAACCCTAAAAGTCACCCAACAAAGTGAAAAGGGCAAAAACCCTGACTTAAACCATTCATCCCAGGCTCGTCCTTCATCGTGGGAGCATCTTCGCGATCGTGATGGCTTAAAATCACTGACCCCCAAATGCCTCTTTCCATTCGCATCACCTATGCCGCATTCGCGATGTCTTCAGATCCTACTACTTCACTTTCATGGTAAAAGCTCCACGTTCACGAAGGCTTAACGGCTCCAAGTTCCCCAGTTCCCCACCCTTCTACGCGTTCGCGACTCCCTATCACGTTCACAAAGGGTAACCTAATGCCTTCTCTGCGTTTGCGACCTTTTCATTGTGTTCGCGACGAAGATTTCCAAACCGTCCAAAAAATCCTTCTTCACGATCGTGTAAGCACACTCACGATCGCGAAGCACGACGCCATCACCAGCAACCAGTAATATCAAAACACTCAAACTTGGTCTGAAAACACCCTGAATCACACCCGAGGCCCCATGGATCCCGTCCGATCACACCAACACATCACAATACCTTATACAAACTTATCCAATGGCTCAAAATGCCTAAATCATATAAAAATCATGAATCGACGATCAAAATCATTCTTTGAACATTCAAACATCCAACTTTGATGAACGTGTCCGAATCATATTGAAAAATTCTGGAATGACGCCAAACATTACTTATCATGATACGAACCTGTTCTAAGGCTCAAAACCTCAAATGGATATCGTTAACACCAAAGTCCACTTCAAACGAAACTTAAGAAATTCTTAAACCTTCAATATGCCAACTATCCATAATAAGTGCCAGAATGCTCCTGGACCACCCGATACTAAAACTGAACATACTCCCAAGTCCGAAATCACCATAGGAACCAATTGGAACCTTCAAATCCCGATTCCAAGGTCGTTTACTCAAAATTCAAACCTTAGTCAATTCTTCCAACTTAAAGTTTTGAAATTAGATTTTTTCACCCGAATCAACTTTGAATTTCCCGAAATTTGCTTCCGACTATGCGTACAAGTCATAAAACATGAAGTGAATCTACTCAAGGTCTCAAATTTCCGAGCGATGCGCTAGAGCTCAAAATCACAGACTGAGTCGTTACATTCTCCCCAGCTTAAACATACGTTGTTCCTCGAACGTGCCTTTAGGAATCGTCTAAAATCACTGTTTAACACCTCTTGCACCTACCCATGCCACGACAACACACTTGAGTACATTATCTTGAGCCAAACTGAAGATCCTCCCTTTTATTGAGTCAATTAGCCTTAGAACCAAATTCCAACCTCCAAATTTCTCTACAAGACCTGATTCTCATATACAAACACAGTATAAATCTCCACACACTGATACCACACATGCTCATGCACCCATGATGATATCACGCAATGCACCGCATAACTCACTTGCCCAAGGCAACCTCCTCAAGGCACAACAGTTGCAAATTCACTGACCCGATGCTCGTAGTATACTCATAACATATAAAGCCTGGTTTCAATCCTCACAATACTGCAACGATAAAAAAAGATACAGAGGAACTTGTAACCACCCATCAAATTAATAACTCACGGTCCTCCACTTGAAAATAACCAATACCTCATTCTGAACTGGATGGTGATACTTTTTCTTTAATATACCTTACACAAATTCTATCGCATGGATTTTAGGTCCAATAGCCTTGCTAACCCAATACAAGATGCTCAATAAGCCACCTCAAATAGTGACCAAGATCTCATATGACGCTATTAATGTGCCAACAAGCTACAAACTCGAATGCGATACATAAGGAAAAATAAACTCCGGAAAAGAACTACCCAGCCCACGTAACAAATAAAGTGATCGAACAGATGCTGTGAAACTTTCTTAGAGAATTAGAAACAAAATACACAAGAATGGATATAGGGAACCATACTCACCATATCACTATTGCGGCATGCAACCCGATCCACACATAACAATAAATATGGAAATACCCATCAAGCCATAATACTTATACCTACGATGTACCAAATATCGACCACAAGCACGCCAGTTGCAAAAATAAAATCCATAGAGATGGATAAAGCCATATGATACAAAACTCAAGCACAACTAAGGTGCGATAAATGACCTGAATCACAAGAGCCATCTTGCTCATATAACACCATAAGCTACACGGGACAACACATGTAAGGATAATCAAGCTGTCTCACTACCCACATGGCATAATATAGTATTACATGGAATAGCTGAAGATGATAATAAGACCGAAGACTCCTCCGTAAGCAGTGCTATGACGAATAAACATATTTGATCTGGTATAAAATATACATTTACATTAGGCCTACCAACAAACCTCAAGAAAATTGCGATCATCTCCAAATGGGTCTATAACCTCACAAAGATCCACAATTACCATACAGATGAGTCATGCGAACAACCGTCAAATTTGTAACAAACTTCCATAGTCTGCAACCAGATAAATAGAGAGCGTCTCAGACATAAATTCTCACATTAGCGACAATACCAAAATTATCATACTTGGTTCAATCCTTAATAATCAACTGACTAACATGTCACGCTTACACAAATTTCCCCGTGGGATACGCTCCTAGGACCTTCCTCACCAGGAAGCAAAGTTTGCTCCTCCATAACACCAACCGTACCAATTCTGTAAGGAAAATCAAGAATCCACAAATCAATACATAAATCCTCTTATACAGAACACTGTTCCCAGGTGACATTAACATAAATGCCAGCTTACTCTGAACATCTGAATTCTTTCCTACTCATACGAGCTCGTGATATTCTTGTCAATACCAAACCGGAACCTTGACCCTCAACTTCCAATTTTCATGTCACTCAAACTCCTAAACCACCAATAGAATAAAAACTTTATTAACAAGATATATTTCACTTACCTTATTTCAGAAGAGTCATTGTATCACACAACAAAATTCCCATAACCACAGTAACTACAAACCTCATGTTGTGGTCTAAACCACCATAACTCTTCCGGGATCCATTTATATATAACTAGGCAATTTGAATCAAACACCTCCCAATTCAAGAAAATTATGGCGGATTCTAAGATCGAACGTGCGACCACAAACCACATGCCTAACTTAACACGCTTTAGGAACTGATTATTGCCACAATCATGCAAATTCAAACCATAACTAACCGATCAATTTCTTCCAATTTACTCTAGACTTGCCTTAGAAGTAATAATAGCTCCATTCAAAACATAATGAGCTCAATACGCACTCATCTCGAGTGACACGAATCACAAAACCACATCGTCTCAATATCCATGAACTATCTCACACCCTCCTCAAGCGCACAATAACATCTCCAACTGGTACACCCATTTTGCAAGACCTTCCACGAATCCAAAAATGTTTCTCCCTTTCCTCAAATACTGCACTGTAGGTCCAATGGTAACATAGAACAGTCCAAGCCCCTTTTATGATTCACTTCAAAAACTCGATCCTCCACAACACAATGGACCCAAAATACTTAGTTACTGCACTTCAATTCTTGAACCCACTAGAACCATTATAGAGAGTCACCCACTCTGACCTGGTCCCGAATATAACCAAACTCCAATGCTATGTTAGCACATGAACACCCTCTCAAATAAGTAACTGGCTAAATTCTTTTCCCTGTACATCATATCCGCAAGAAGCATAAACTCTGAGTCTTCCCAAACTCTGCACATGAATCAATAAGGTAAAATATATCACACATTTATCAAATTCTTTGCCCGAATTATCTCTGATATTTTCTTTTTAATTCATAAATGATCTACCAATGCACGGATAACCATAAGCTATAAAAGCAGACAACCTCACGAAACATGTATAGATAGTGGGCTCCTCCACATAGCTTTAAGCTACCATCACATAAATATTGAACAATGAAGATTCCTCCATCTCAATTACCATGATCTCCCACCATCAACAAACCAAATTTCTCGTAATCTCTTTTTAAACATTTTATGAAAATTCCTAATTATCAACCTGTTACACCCCATATAATTTGTACGTGAGAGTACGTTGTAAGTCAAATGATCTCATAAATGAGATTATCTTTGAAAGTACATAAACTAAGTTAGTCATATTAACTTGGAGGTTACAAATATTTAAGACCATGAATAAGAAGTACCAAGATGGTTGCAAGGCTTAAGCTAAACAAATTTAAGAAAATAAGTTTCATTGGATGTCAAGAAGTTGAGAATGTTATAACCGTACTTTTGGAAGGAGATTGAGGTTCTTAACAAGATAATGTTAGAGTTATTTCAGTCGTATAATAGTCATGTGTTACATTTTGAAGTCAAGAGAGTTGTCGAGAAAAGTTGGCAAAGGTCATCACAAGTCATACTCATAATGTTCTGAAAATTAAGTCAAATATATCAGAAATTTTCTCCTAATATACATGGAATTATAGGATGATCCACCTACAAATTGAATATCTATGAGTTTAGTTTTTAACAGTTTAAAATGTTTGTCAATACGAAATCGAAGTAGAGATATATTTGCGTTTTTGCTAGACTGCAAAGACTTGTAGATAAAAAGTAGGTGCATCACCTACTTGCCAAAAGGAGAGGCCTCAATTAAAATCTCCAAAGTCAGCCAAGAGGAGAATTTAAGGGCTTATCAAGTTATTTATTTCAGCCCTCTTTTGGACGAAGAAAACCATATTGAACCCTTGCAACTCCTCCCTAAAAATCCCACACAATCCCTAGGTTATTTTAGGCGTTATGATGTGATTCTAGTGCCGAAAAGCTCGGACAGCTTGCTAGTTTCTTTTTCTCCTTCTTATAGTTGCGTTGGGGGATTGATTTTGGATGTAGAGGGACTAGTATTCATGTACAAGGTAATTTTATCCTTCTCTTCTCTTATCTAAACTTCTACGAGTTGTAGCTCGATCATAATGAGTAGAACTTGTGAGTTTCACAAGAGTAGTATGTTGTTGGTAGTTGTGTCACTGTTTGTTGGTTGTGAAATTATTTTGAAGTTGAATTCATGGCTGGTTTATATGGTAAGAGGTTTAATTATTTACTATTGGTTGTATTTCTCGATTTGAAAGAAAAGACAAGTCGGAAATATGTTTTTGTAACCTGAAAAATAAGTTTTGAGTTGTTGAAATTTTGTGGCTGCTATGGGGTCGTTTTAAAGTTACATATGATAAGCTTAGAAACAAGAAAATAAGTTAATAGAGCATAAATCCCACAGCTCTTATTATATATATATATATATATATATATATATATATATATATATATATATATATATATATATATATATATATATATAAATCACGTAGCTATAAGTAGAAAGAATCATGTAATCCCCAACAACAAGTTGTGATGTTAAATAAGGATAGAAGTGTGATTTAAAAATAATTATAATGCTATTTATGGATAAATAATATAGAATATGAAGGATGACGTAGAAAGTGGCTAAGGAATAAGGATTGGTAATTGTAACGAGTTAGTCACGAACTTGTATGTTTATGAATACGAGTTTATCTATAGATGATTGAATGATGTCTGCATGAGTGATATGAAATGAATGGTATAATACATGATCCCTACGAATGGTCTATGAACATGTAGGTGTACAGTGAAGCCCTATGGACGATTTATGAACTCATAGGTGCATAATGAAGGTTGGTTATGGATGGTCACAGTAGCACGAATAGCCAAACCTAATTATTATGAGTCACACGGACGACCTACTATGTTACACGTATGAGCCAGTAGTTGTTCATGTTTATGAGTGAGCCTAGCGGACAATCTCTTACGAAATGCATAAATTACACTTTTATGTTTCAATGTAGCCCTAGAGATGTTTGATATGTCTAAAGTAATTATTCAGATATAAGATATGATGGCTAGAAGGATGTTATAGATGAAGTTTCATAATATAGTGGTTTCCAATACATATAGAATATGGGAAGAGGTTCATGTATACATGACACGAATTAGATAGATATTCGACATTAGATGTTGTCGGCCAACAGAGCCTTCCCTTTTTGATCTACATCCTTTGTAAGGTAAGTTGCATAGTTATATACTTAGATATGTTACGAGTTAGAATAAGGTAAGTATTATTACATGATTTCATTGACCCTCTAGATAATTTTCAGTCTATCACATATACATGTCAGTTCAGTTTAATTCAGTTATTCATATGTTATCTGCCTTACATACTTAGTATATTATATTATACTAATATTCTATAGTCGGGGAATTGCATTCATGCCTCCAGGTTCAAGTATCCACTTTAGCAGGCCTTTGTCATAGACAAAGTTGATATCCAGTTGAGGATTCACACATCTCCATTTCATCCATAGTGCAGCCGAGTCTAGTGATACTTTTAGAGGCTTTGTGGACACATGTTCATTATGTACAGTATATTAGAGGCCGTGACTTCACGTTTGTTTTCATTTTCTGAGTATAATGGTTCACTGCTACAACTTTTTCCCACTTACATTCAAACTTTATGAGTTGTGTCCATGTTGGCCCATGATAGTTATAGGAAGAATAAGTTCAACCAAGTCAGCCTACGTATGTTCTAGTTTTCATCGAACGATCATGATTTACAAAGTGGTTTGATAGGGACAGTACGACACTAGGTTCCAACCATGCCTCCCCAGGTTAGGGCATGACACAAGTACAATTGCATATTCGACATTCTATAGGGTAGTAAGTAGAACTCTTCATAAAAACTTCATCAAAATCACGCAACCGCTAACCTGCTCACAGGAGATAACCAACCTATAGAATTCCATGCCATCTTCTTCCACGACATTGTACTAGGTACAACTACCATGAAATTAGTAAATCCTCCTAAGCCAATTGTTACACCCTATGTTTTCGTACGAAAGAGTATGTCGTAAGTTAATTGATGTAAGCTCGGAAATGAGATCCTCTTTGAAAAATTTATAAAATAGTTAAATATGTTACCATGGAGGTTACAAATATTTAAGATAACAAATTCAAAGTACCAAGAGGATGGAAGGCTTAGAAGCTAAACAAATTGAAGAAAATAAGTTTCGTCAAAAGTCGACAAGTTGAGAATGTTATAACATATAACATAGGGGTGAGATTAGGGTGCATAACATTATAAGGAGATTATATTATGCATTATGATATTTGTGTGTTATTTTTTGAAGTCAAGTTAGTTGTGGAACAAAAGTTTGAAAAGGTTATCACAAGTTACATTCACATATATGATGAAACTTAGGTCAAATGTAGAAAAGCTTTTATCACAATATACTTAAAACTATGAGGTGATCTACCAACAAAATTAAATATATACGAGTCTAATTTCTAACTCATTTAACCTTTTTTCTATACAATATTGGAGTAGAGAGATATTCGTATTTTTGTGATACTGCAAAAGAAGATCCCATGCGACCTACAAAGTCAGTGTAAAACTCTGACTCTTATTTAAGTCAATTCTAAAGCACTTTCATTCATATTTCTAATAAAAAAAAGTTACTAAAACCCTTCTATTATCTCCAAGGTTTATACATGATTCTAGGGTGAAAACCTAAGATAAAAACATAAATCTAACGCTAGAAACCTCGTGGTGCTTGCTAGATCATAGTTCTTCATCATGTGGCTGTTTTGGAGGGTTCTTCAAAATAAATAACCTGAGGTTTCGTGTTGTTCTTGTTGATTAAGATAATAATCAGTCCCTCCTTCATATTATTAGATTTTCAAGGTGAACTACAAGTGATTACATACCAACTTGAACACCAAAAGTTGATTTAAGACGAGAATATAACACCTATAGTATTGTAGTGTCATTGAGGATACTTGTAGGCTATGTTTGGATGAAATTTCAAGTTGTTTCTACTTTCTAATATGGGTATGAAAGCATAGAATTGTGCTTAATCTTTCTTGTATGTTGGTTAAGTTGTTAGGATGATAAACTACAAGATAATACTTGAATTAGTTTGAGATGTAGTTCTTGATGGTTTGATTTGAAATTTCCTCTTGTGAACCTTAAGTGGCTGGAAATTATGGAAAATAAGGTTTATATGATATTGTTAGTATCATTATGTTGGTTTACATGTCAATTTTTTTGAGGAAAGGGGTAACTAAAAAATAAAATGGCTATATATTACTTGGAAGTTGTCGACAATGATATTATCTCTGTTGGGCTATTTCAGGTAACTTTAAAATTGAGTACAAGGTTGGAAATCCTTTATAAGGTATTGTTTATTATACTGATTATATTATTATGTTCAAGAATGAATGATAATGGGGTGGAAGGGTGCTAAAGGGATTCAATCAGAGCTTGCTGCTCGTCGTGATATGTTGATGACTTGTTAATGAAATATTTTATACCCTATTATTGACGTTGTTCATATTGTATTGCTCTGGTTGTTGTTGTTGTTATATGGTACTGGACTAGGTTCCTTTTACAGAGTAGATCCTAACCAAGTTTACATAAATAAGCTACTAGCTTAAGTTACATACTTAGCATTTACTCAGCACTGATTTTGAATCTCCTTATTCAATGATATATTGAGTTGAGTTATTTGAAGTGTTGCTTGGAAGCTATTAATTATTCAATGATATATTGAGTTGAGTTGTTTGGCATGATCTTGTAACTACATGTGTTTGATAATGAGACATAAAGAGAAGTTCAAATTCCTCAATTTATGTATATTATCCTAGTCTCATAAGTTATCGTATTCTCCCTTATGGGGACATTATATTCGGTTAAGTATTGGCTTCTTCTAGTCAAGAGAGCAGATGGTCTCTATATATATATATATAACCACCATCGAGCTATAATCAATGGTTAGGCCCCTATTGGGTAGTATTATAATATTTTTATCACCATCAAGCTATAATCGCTGGGCAGGCCCCTATTGGAAAATATTGCAGTATTTTCACCACCATTGAGCTATAATTGTTGGGTAGGCCCCTATTGGACAACCTCTGATAAGATGGTAAGTTATATATTGAGCATGCTATGGCCGAGCGCCTATGAGCGAGCCCAGAATGGTCGAGATACAGTGAGCTTACTATGGCAGAGCAGTTCTATGTACCAAACTTTATAGGGCCAGACAACTAGTTAACTTAATATATTGAGAGAGTTGAGTTAGTATCAACAGGCAATTATATCTTCAGATCATCTTTGATTCCTAGTTACTTTTAGTTATTATATTATTAGTTCAGTTTCAGCTTTTAGTTATTCTGTTGCCTGAAATACTCAGTACATTATTTTGTGTTGACGTTCCTTTTACTAGGGATGCTGCATTTCATGCATGCAGGTCCTGATAGACAACTGGATAGACCTTCCCAGTAGACAAAGTCAAACATCATCTTGGTTGGTAAGCTCCACTTCCTCAGAGTTACCAGGTCTAGACCTTGGAGTCCATTTTATATATACATGTTTGATGGGTAGGTCGAGGCCTTGTCCCGACCATAATACAATTCAGCTATCTCTAGAGGCTTGTAGACGAGTCTTGTATAGTTGCCTCATATATATATATATATATATATATATGTATATGTATGCGAGCTTTTGGATATGTTTACCCCTCAGATAAGAGAGACGATATTTTAAGATAATTCAGAATATGGCCTCACCGGCCTAAGTTGAGGGTTACCCCTCCAAGGTTCACAATTGTAGAGTGGTACGCTCGGGAAAGTATGACACCGGGTGCCAGCCACGCCTCCCCAGGTTTAGGACGTGCCAAACTTGGTATCAGAGCAGTTCTATCCTAGGGTTTCTACAAGCCATCATTAGCAGAGACTTGTTTATAGATGTGTTGTGCACCACATTATATAAACAGGAAGCTACAAGGCATTTAGGAGTCTGTTACACTTATTTCAAACCCAAATTGTGCTATAGAGCCGAGTCATAAGAGTTCAAGCCAAGACTTATGTTTGCTAACTATAAAGATGCTTGCAATTGGAAAACATATATCTCTCCAAAGGGCTAATGCAACAACAGGTAATAGCACTAATAGAGAGAGAGAGAGAGAGAGATATTGACGACGTGGCTCTATTTGAGGCCCTATCAGATTGTACATACCAAATATACCCCCGTGAATAAGCGACCATGAGAGTATCATAAAGTAAAAGTATAAGTTTTAACAAGTAACAGAAGCAATGTGAAGGAGGGTACGAGGTACCCAGTTAGCGGAGATTATCAATGTTTACAATTCAGGAAGAGAAATATAAGCATTCTAAGTTACCTTTAACAATAACAGAGGTATGTACAATTGGTCACGCCTATCTCAGTTATGCCTTATGGGATCTAACAGATATAGTTTAAGAGAAATATAGAATATCATGATGCAGCTGGGGTTAGAGTAACACAAAATGGTAGATGGATTGTTAGCGTTATATGAAATTTCCAAAGGATATTGTTCACGTGATAATATTTCTCCTTGTGAGACACCTAGGTGATGAACTCTAAATAGTATAGTTAGAAATGAATAGTAGAATGTTCAGAATTTAGAACATAGGCACCCAAATACTAGAAGGGATAAATACTTACCTTAGTAGGGATCCAGTTCCTAGTAAAGTGAGGATATTAGGCGACTCGAAGAGCCAATGGATCGAGCAAGGGGAGAAAAAGAAAAGAAAAGAAAAGAGGGAAGAATGTTTTGTTGAAGTTTTCAGAATAAAGTGATAGTAAAAAATGTTAGTAGGATAATAAGAAGAGAATAAATGAAGCATTATGAATAAGACATGATAAATAGGTGATAACGACAAATTAAAATATCGCAGGATGATAGAGTCTATAGTCAAGTGAAGGAAAAGAAAAGAGGTGACGGACCTTGAGACAATAAAACTATATAAGCCGTAAAGTCATACCCTGACTTCGAGAAATGAGTTGGTGACTATAACGTGATTACTAGAAAGCTAAGTTAGGCCCCTAGCGTAAAAAAAGATCAGCATGAGCTAGTAAACAAGATAATACTGAACATGAATTGGGGACTAGCGGATTCGATAATAGTCGACATTGTGGGAATTTCAGTGACCATATTTCGGCAATAATAGAATGGATGACAAGATGCTTCCCTAAACAAAGCACTGTGAGCGAAGTTAAGCTTAAGGGACTAAATGTGCTAGTTACACTAGGCATCACCCTGCGCGTAAGAAATTTAGTTATCCCTGGTAAAAGAAGGGTTATTTCAAAGTGAGGAAGGGTAATAAAAAATATATGGAAAGACGCTGAAGATGAAGAGGTAAAACATCTGCATGTAAAACTTCAGAGCATTAAATGCAAGTACTCCCCTAAAGGGGGGAAGATTGTGTGATACGATATTAAGTCATAGTTAAGTGGTTCAAGTAACTATGGAATGGTAAAGGAAGAATAAGACAAAAATGAGATAGTGATGAGATTGTGCTTTCAAATCCTATAGATATGTTAGGACACCAAAACATTATGCAAGCACGATGCCGGGGAGAGGCAGTAATGGTTCTCGGCCAGGATGTTATTGATAAATAATTGTGAATGGATAGATATCAATTTAATACGCATGGTAAGTTAAGACAAAGGACATAAATTAAGAGAGAGTACACGGGATATAGATGTGACAATGGACCAACGGGAAATTAGTAGTTGATTCAGGATGAGACTAATTATGGCTAAACAAAAGGTCACATATAAATCAACTGATCGTGCAAGATAAACAAAGTGAACCCCATCATAGGTAATTCAGTCCCTAGATATGATGACATCGTAATCCTTGAAATATATATAGATAAGAGCTGGCATAGTTAAAGGTACCGTATGAGTATTACAAAAATAAAAGAGAGTTCCATTGGTGAGATAGTCAATATTTCAATTCTGAAGTAGCCCTACGAGCACAATAGCATGGAGGTAAGTAACTAGGGATACTTATAGGCGAGTAAGAACCTCAAAAATTCCTTCGGGTGTGCGATGTAATAAGATCACAACTTTACAAGAGTCAGAGGGTCTCCCCTGAGTGCTACAATGAAAGACTAGTTGAGGAAAAAAAGAAGAGTGACCTGAAGAAATAATGGTCTTGTAACAACAGTCTCACTACAACATCGTGTGCTTTCTATAAGAAAGTGGCACCTATTGTGGCTAAGAAGGGAAGTAAATGCCATGACCCAAAATGGAGGGCCATGACTAGCACCCGGGCCATACTTGCCGAGCAACAACACACATTTTATTTAATGTTTCTTATTATCTATAAGGGCTGATGAGATTAATATAAATGGTAGACATGAATCCTAAACAACAAACACTGATAGATAATGGAATGAACATATATAACATGGGCCGACAAGGCTGTCATGAAGCTATATATAAGGTATATAAGAAAAACTAGTCGAAAAGGCAATCCAAACTATACTTAAGTCGACATCTCTATGGGCCTCTAAAAGAACTTAAGTGCTGCAACATTGTCGGAACATGGCCCCGAAATACCCATAATGTCTATAACAATAATGAATACCAAGACCACGACAAGTCTGAAGAAGGGATCTTGCCTATAACCGCTGAACTGGGCTGCCTACTGTGTTGGTGGAGCTGCATTCAGAAATAACAAGAGCATCAGTACGAATAAAGGACGGAGTATATAAGTCAGGAAAGCATAAGTAAGAACAATAATGTAAACAGGGATAGAGAATATACAACCTGTAACATCTGGGTACCTCTGAGGGTTACTGACATGAAATGCATGATATATACATATACATATATATATATATATATATATATATACATATATATATATATAAATATATATATATACACATATATATATACATATATATATAAACTTTTAAAACATACGCCTCTGTGGGCATCATCATCATCATATCATACCTGGCCGTAATAGGCTTGGTAAAAAGGTACCTAGCCATTATAAGGCTCAGTAGAATCGTACCCGACCATATGTAGCTCGGTAAAACCCAACTGATCAATGGTTGCACAATAGGTGTCGTATCCAGCTGACTATAGTGCAAATTTTTAGAGTAAAATAGATACATATATATAATGCATATTGGACTCATTGGAATTATATTCTGAACCTTTTGGAGTGACGTAAGGTCGGTATCCTCCGTACACATTAGTAGGGCTAACTCTTCATCATGAATCTTATAAGAATCAATGTGACAACCCGGCCCGTCGTCACGTGAGTTACCGCCCCATTTTCCCCGTTTTATGCTTCTATATGTTTCATTATATGTTGTTGGTGAATTTGAAGTAATTCAGATAGAGTTTGGTTAGAAGTGAGACAATTAGTCTCTTTAAAAGGAAGTTAGTTTGGAAAAGTCAACCAGATGTTGACTTATGAGTTAGAGGGCTCTGAATGGATTTTCGATGATTCGACTAGTTTCGGGTGATGATTTGTGACTTAGGAGGGCAATCGGAATTGAATTTGGAGGTTCGGTGTAGAATTAGGTTTGAATTAGCTAAGTTTGAATTTTGGCGAATTCCGGTGGGTCGGTGAGATTTTGATCCGAGGGTCGGAATGGAATTCTGAGAGTTTCAGTAGCTCCGTTAGGTATTTTGGATGTGTCGGCAAATTTTCAGGTCATTCGGACATCGTTTGGTCGGGTTTTTGATTGAATGCGCATTTCAAAATTTTTGATGAAAACTAGGCTTGAATCCGATGTATTTATTGGTTTTAGCGTTGTTTGACGTATTTTGAGGATTGGAAAAAGTTTGAATAAGGTTGTAGGATGTGTTGGTGTTCTAGGTTGAGATCCCAGGGGCCTCGGTGTGATTTCTAGTGGTTAAACGGGAATTTTGGAAGATGTTGCAGTTCTGAAACTTTTGGCCTTCTGTTGTTTCCACATCTGCGCAAAAGGAACTGCAGAAGCAGTTCCGCAGATGCAGTGGGATGGCCGCATAAGCGGTCAGGTGTGGCCCAGGGAAATTCTGCATAAGCGGACAAAGGTTCGCTTCAGTGGTTCCGCTTAAGCGGATACTTCACCGCAGAAGCGGTCCCCCAAATTTTTAAGTGAGACCGCATAAGCGGTCATCGTGTTGCATAAGCGGTACCGCAGGTGCGGTTAAATGACCGCATAAGTGGAAATTGGTCCTGTGTTTAATGAACAGTGTTCGCGATTTTCAGAAGTTAAGAAAATATTTGGGACTTCAACTAGGGCTGTTCTTGGGCGATTTTGAGGAGAAATCGAATGAGCTTCATCAGGTAAGAACTATTAGCCTCGGAATATGTTATTTGGTGTAAAAACATATATTAAATACTGAATTTCAAGGATTTAAAGGTTAAAAATGGAGGTTAGGGCTCGAAAACTCAAGAGAGTTTAAATATGAGTTTGGAGGAGTAAACGAACTCCGATTTTTGTAAATTTGATATGTATAGACTAGTGGCGAGACGAGGAACCCAATGATGTAAATTTCGGAATTTTTCTAGAAGCGGGGCCGCGGCTCGGGTTTTGCCAACTTCGTAATTTTTAGTATTTTTCGAGTAATTTCAATTGGGTTATGTTTCTTTAGCATAGAGTAATGTATTCGTTGTGGTTTTGAATAGATTCGACGCACGAGGAGGTCGATTCAAGAGGAAAGGGTATTGCGGACTAGTCTACGGCCGGTTTGAGGTGAGTAATAGATGTAGATGATGACCTGAGGGTTTGAAACCTCGGTATCTCACATTCTGACGCTATATTGAGGCGAGACACGTACTCTACTGTGAGTGCGGGGTCATTTGTGGACAGGACTACGGCTTGGTCCGTCCGAGAAATGTCTATACTGTGTTATATGCCTAGATATTGACTAGTAAACGTCCTACCTGGATTGTTATGAGCATATTTGGGCTGCTAGCCAACTATTTAGATTCCTGAGGGATTATTATCACTGCTTCCATGATATTGAGCATGTTCCCATGATATCAGTCCTGAGTTAAATATTGTCTAAAAGTGAGTAGAAATCTTCTAAGGCTTTAAAACGCTTAAACTATAATACCTGTTAAATGGAATCGAAAATGGTAATTGATTGTGCCCGTGTGGCTTTCGTGCATATATATATTTGGACTGATTGTAGACCGAGCTGCACGCTGTAGTAAATGCTACTATGTCATTGCGCTTGGGCTGTAGGAGCCCTTTCGGAGTCTGACCCCCCACAGTGAGTGCGGGTACCCAATGGATCGGGCTGTACACCGCAGCGGTCATGTGCATTGCATTGCATTCATACATTGATATCTGACTGTCATTGATTTGTTGTTGCTTATTGTTAAATATTCTAAGAGGATAGTTTCAGCTTTACATTGTGGCATTTCGGGATTTCTTATTTTCAGCCATTATATATGTCTATTACCACTGAGTTGGAAGTACTCACTTTACTCCCTGCACCATGTGTGTAGATTCATGTGTTCCGGAGACTTAGCTGAGCAGTCGCAATCTTCTAGATTTTTATCAGAGTTGTCGAGGTAGCAGCCTGACGTTCGCAGGACCCGACTTCTCCCCTTTTATTCAGTTTTATTTCCGCATTCCAGACTTATGTATTTTTCGGATATTTGTTACTCCGTTGCTTAAAGGCTCTAGACTCGTGACCCTGATCTTTTGTGAGTGTTTTTATCAGACTTTGTATTTCTCCGTATTGTTTTTCAATTAAAATTGGATTATTATTCTAAAACTCTTAAATTCCCCTTAAATTGTCGGTTTTGAGATTTATTGTTAAATTGAGAGCGACTGTTGGTCAGGCTTGCCTAGCTTTAGAGTTGGGTGCCATCACGACCGGGTTTGGGGTTCTGACAAGTTGGTATCAGAGCCTAGGTTACTAGGCCTCACGAGTCATGAGCCGGTTAGTAGAGTCTCACGGATCGGTACATAGACGTTCGTATCTATCCTCGGGAGGCTACAGAACCTTTAGGAAATACTTCACTTTCTTGAAATTCCTATTGTGCAATTTTGTTGGTCCGAGAACTAAATTTATGTATTCTATTCTCTCGCAAATGGCGAGAACTCGTGCTACCGGACGTGGAGGACGACCCCCTTTGGCAACCGCTAGGGGCTGTGGTCGCGATCGTGGTCGAGGCGGACCAGTGAGGGCAGCACCTGCATACCCACCAGCTGCCCAGGTTCAGGACCAGCCTCCAACTATAGATGCTCCAGCAGCACCTGTTAAGGCACCTGCAGTGCCCATTGTGATTCCTGGTCTTCAGAAGGCTTTGGCTCAGATCTTATCTACCTACACTGGCCCGGTTCAAGCCGTATCAGCCACTACTGCAGTAGCTACTTCTAAGATCGGGGGTGGTCAGCAGACCGGGAGTTGCCCCACTTGCACTAGTTGCTCCAATTGCACCAGTTGCCCCAGTTGCGCCAGTCGCACCAGCCCCAGATTTTGTGGTTCCAGCTATCCCAGATGACGAGCAGCGTCGACTGGAGAGGTTTGGCAGGCTCCAGCCTCCGACGTCCAGTAGTACAGATGGCGAGGATGCACATGGATTTTTGGATAATTGTCAGCGTATGCTTCGCACTGCAGGGATATTGGAGTCGAGTGGAGTAGCTTTTACCACTTTCCAATTCTCAGGGCCTGCATTTACTTGGTGGGAGGAGTTTGAGAGGCGTAGGCCTGTTGTAGCAGTGCCCCTTACTTGGCAGCAGTTCTCCGCTCTCTTTCTGGAGAAGTATGTACCACAGTCTTGCAGGGAGGAGATGCTTCGTCAGTTTGAGTGGTTGGTTCAGGGGAACATGAGTGTGACCCAGTATGAGTTGAGGTTTACGTAGCTAGCTCGGCATGCTACTTGGATGATCCCGACTGATCCGGAGAGGATTAGGTGGTTCGTGGATGGCCTCAACTATCCCATTCATATTTTGATGACTAGAGAGAGGGTTGTGGCTGCCTCGTTTGAGGAGGTAGTTGATATGGCTCGTCAGATTGAGATAGATCGTCGTCGGGAGCATGAGGGGAGGAAGGCCAAGAGGCCTCGAGGTTCAGGTAGCTTCATCAGTGCTCCGTCTAGGGGCCAATTCTAGTGCAGCAGAGGTCGTTCATTCAGAACTCCTCAGTCAGGTCGTACAGAGTCCAATGGGGTTTCTTCAGGCCGTGGTCACCAGGGTCATCAGTAGGGCTAGTCTTCACTTGGCGCCCTTCCAGCTTAGAGTACTACTCCTACTTCTTCAGCTTAGGGTTCATCTGCAGCGAGAGGTTTCCCTCAGTCCCCTTCTCCAGCTCCAGGTCGTTGCTACGAGTGTAGTGAGTTGGGTCATATGAGGAGACAGTGTCCTCGGCTCTATGGTAGACAGTCCAGCAGAGGGATCATCCCTCATCTTCTGCTCTTGTTTCTTCAGCACCCACCCAGTCAGCTAGGAGTTGGGGTCAGGTAGCTAGAGGTCACCCCAAGGGTGAAGACCGGACTGGCAGTGGTCAGGCTCGATTCAATGCTCTTCCAGACAGGAAGGACGCCATTGCATCAGATGTCGTCATCACATGTATTATCTCAGTTTGCCACAGGGATGCTTCTGTCTTATTTGATCCCAGATCTGCCTATTCCTACGTATCTTCATATTTTGCTCATCATTTGGGTACGACCCGTGGTTGTCTTGCCTTGCCTGTACATGTATCTACCCCGGTGGGCGATACTATTATTGTGGATCACGTATATCGATCTTGTCTTTTTACTGCTGGGGGTCTGGAGACCCGAGTTGATTTGTTATTTTTGGGAATGGTAGACTTTGATGTGATTCTGGGTATGGATTGGCTATCTTCGTACCATGCTATTCTGGACTGTCATGCCAAGATAGTTACGTTGGCTATTCCTGGTATTCCGAGGATAGAGTGACGAGGTTCGACCGATTATGTTCCCAGCAGGGTGATTTCCTTCTTAAAGGCACAGCGGATGGTTTGGAAAGGATGTCTATCATATTTAACATTTGTGAGAGATGTTAAAGCTGAGACTCCTAGTATTGATTCTGTGCCCGTTGTGAGAAAGTTTCCAGATGTGTTTCCAGTAGACCTGTCGGGCATGCCGCCGAACGGGGACATTAATTTCGATATTGATCTGGTGCCGAACACTCAGCCCATCTCTATTCCTCCCTATCGTATGGCACCAGCAGAGTTAAAGGAATTGAAAGAACAGCTTTAGGAACTCTTAGAAAAGGGGTTCATTCGCCCGAGTGTGTCACCGTGGGGTGCACCGGTCTTATTTGTAAAGAAGAAGGATGGCACAATGAGAATGTGCATTGATTACAGACAGTTGAACAAGGTGACAGTGAAGAACAAGTGCACACTACCCCGTATTGAGGATTTGTTTGATCAACTTCAGGGAGCAAAAGTATTCTCTAAAATTGACCTCCGATCAGGCTATCACCAGCTGAAGATTAAGGATTCAGACATTATGAAGACGGCTTTCAGGACGAGATATGGGCACTATGAGTTTCTGGTTATGTTATTTGGGCTGACTAATGCCCCAACCGCATTCATGCACTTGATGAACAGTGTATTTCGGCCGTATCTGGATTCATTTGTGATCGTGTTTATTGACGATATTCTGGTGTACTCGCGTAGCCAGGAGGAGCACGCGCAGTACTTGAGGGTGGTGTTTCAGAGATTGAGAGAGGAGAAGCTTTATGCAAAGTTCTCCAAATATGAGTTCTCGATTAGTTCTATGGCTTTTCTGGGACACGTGGTGTCCAGTGATGGTATTCAGGTTGACCCAAAGAAGATTGAGGCGGTGCAGAGTTGGCCCAAGCCTTCCTCAGCTATTGAGATTTGGAGTTTCTTCGGTTTGGCGAGTTATTACCGCAGGTTCGTTTAGGGTTTTTCATCTATTGCTTCACCTTTGACGAAATTTAGGAAGAAGAATGCTCCATTTGTGTGGTCATATGAGTGCGAGGAGAGCTTCCAGAAGCTCAAGTCAGCCTTGACCACAACTTCGGTATTAGGATTACCATCAGCTTCGGGTTCTTACACGGTGTATTGTGATTCTTCGAGAGTTGGGATCGGTTGTGTATTGATGCAGGAGGGTAGAGTTATTGCTTATGCTTCTCGTCAGTTAAAGCCCCATAAGAAGAACTACCCTATTCATGACTTAGAGTTGGCTGTTATAGTTCATGCCTTGAAGATTTTGAGGCACTATCTATATGGCGTATCTTGTGAGGTGTTCACTGACCATCGCAGTCTTCAGCACTTGTTTAAGCAGAAGGATCTTAATTTGAGGCAACGGAGATGGCTTGAGTTACTCAATGACTATGATATCACCATTTTGTATCATCCGGGAAAGCCAATGTAGTGGCCGATGCTTTGAGTCGAAAAGCAATCTGTATAGGTATTTTGGCGTACATTCCAGTTGGGGAGAGGCCCTTTGTAGTTGATGTTCAGGCGTTGGCCAATCGGATGGTGAGGTTAGATATTTTCGAGCCCATTCGGGTATTTGCTTGTGTGGTACCTCGGTCTTCCATGTATGAACGCATTAGAGAGCATCAGTATGATGATCCACATTTGCTTGTCCTTAAGGACAGGGTTCAGCATGATGATGCCAGGGATGTGACTATTGTTAGTGATGGAGTGTTGAGAATGCAAGGCCGGATTTGCGTGCCCAATGTGGACGGGCTTCGGGAGTTGATATTGGAGGAGGCCCATAGCTCGCGGTATTCTATTCATCCAGGTGCCGCGAAGATGTATCAGGATTTGAGGCAGCATTATTGGTGGAGAAGAATGAAGAAGGACATTGTAAATTATGTAGCTCGGTGTCTCAACTGTCAGCAGGTCAAGTATGAGCATCAGAGGCCCGGTGGTGTGTTTCAGTGCATGGATATTCCCGAATGGAAATGGGAGAGGATTACTATGGACTTCGTGAGTGGTCTCCCTCGGACAATGAGGAAGTTTGATTTAGTTTGTGTGATTGTGGATAGGCTGACCAAGTCCGCGCACTTCATTTCGGTGTGTACCACCTATTCTTCGGAGCGGTTAGCAGAGATTTTTATCCGGGAGATTGTACGGTTGCATGGGGTCCTAGTTTCTATTATATCATATAGGGGAACTCAGTTTACCTCTCTGTTCTGAAGGACTTTTCAGCGAGAGTTGGGTTCACATGTAGAGTTAAGCACAGTGTTTCATTCTCAGATGGACGGGTTGTCCGAGCGTACCATTCAGATATTGGAGGACATGTTGCGTGCCTGTGTTATTGACTTTGGACGTTCTTGGGCTGATTACTTGCCTCTTGTAGAGTTTTCTTACAACAGCAGCTATCAGTCAAGCATTCAGATGGCACCGTATGAGGCCTTATATGGGAGACGGTGTAGATCTCCAGTTAGTTGGTTTGAGCCCGGTGAGGCTAGACTATTGGGGATAGAGTTAGTTCAGGATGCCTTAGAGAAGGTGAAAGTGATCTAGGAGAGACTTCGCACAGCCTAGTCGCGTAAGAAGAGTTATACGGACCGGAAAGTTTGAGATGTATCTTATTCGGTGGGCGAGAAGGTCTTGTTGAAGGTTTCGCCTATGAAAGGCGTTATGAGGTTTGGAAAGAAGGGGAAGTTGAGTCCACGGTTTATTGGACCTTTTGAGAAACTTAGGAGGATTGGGGAGGTGGCCTATATGCTTGCCTTGCCACCCAGATTGTCGGGAGTTCACCCGGTGTTCCATGTTTCTATGCTCCGGAAGTATGTTGGGGACCCGTCTCATGTGTTAGACTTCAGCATGATCCAGTTGGATGAGGACTTGACCAACGATGTGGAGCTAGTGGCTATCTTAGGTCGTCAAGTTCGAAAGTTGAGATCAAAGGACATAGCTTCAGTGAAGGTGCAGTGGAGAGGTCAGCCCATGAAGGCCACTTGGGAGATCGAGTAGGAGATGCAGAGCAGATATCCTCACTTATTTGAGACTCCATGTATGTTTCTTGACCTGCTCGAGGACGAGCGTTTGTTTAAGTTGGGGAGGATTTGATGACCCGGCCCGCTGTCACATGAGTTACCACCTCGTTTTCCCCGTTCTATGCTTCTATATGTTTCATTATATATGGTTGTTGAATTTGAAGTAATTTGGATAGAGTTCAGTTAGAAATGAGACAATTAGTCTCTTTAAAAGGAAGTTAGTTTGGAAAAGTCAACCGGATGTTGACTTATGAGTTAATGGGCTCAGAATGGATTTCCAATGATTTGACTAGTTTTGGGTGATGATTTGTAACTTAGGAGCGCAATCGGAATTGAATTTGGAGGTCCAGTGTAGAATTCGGCTTGAATTGGCTAAGTTTGAATTTTGGTGAATTCTGGTGGGTAGGTGAGATTTTGATGCGAGGGTCGGAAAGGAATTTCGAGAGTTGCAGTAGCTCCGTTAGCTGATTTTGGATATGTCTGCAAATTTTAGGTCATTCGGACATCATTTGCTCGGGTTTTTGATTGAATGCGCATTTCGAAAGTTTTGGTGAAAACTAGGCTTGAATCCGATTTATTTATTGGTTTTAGCGTTGTTTGACGTGTTTTGAGGATTGGAACGGGTTTGAATAAGGTTGTAGGATGTGTTGGTGTTTTTGGTTGAGGTCCCGAGGCCTCGGTGTGATTTCAGGTGGTTAAACGGGAATTTTGGAAGATGTTGCAGGTCTGAAACTTTTGGCCTTCTGTTGATTCCGCATCTGCGGAAAAGTAGCCGCAGAAGCGGTTCCGCAGATGTGGTGGGATGGCCGCATAAGCGGTCAGGCGTGGCCCAGGGAAATTCCGCATAAGCAGACTAAGGGTCGCTTGAGCGGTTCCGCTTAAGCCGATAATTCACCGCAAAAGCGGTCCCCCGAATTTTTAAGTGAGAACGCATAAGCGGTCATTGTGTCGCATAAGCGGTACTGCAGGTGCAGTTAAATGACCGCAGAAGCGGAAATCGGGCCTGTGTTTAATGAATAGTGTTTGCGATTTTCAGAAGTTAAGAAAACATTTGGGACTTCGACTAGGGCTGTTCTTGGGCGATTTTGAGGCGAAATCGAAGGAGCTTCATCAGGTAAGAACTATTAGCCTCGGGATATGTTATTTTGATGTAAAAACATTGATTAAATACTGAGTTTCAAGGATTTAAAGGTTAAAAATGGAGGTTAGGGCTTTAAAACTCAAGAGAGTTTAAATATGAGTTTGGAGGAGCAAACGAACTCCGATTTTTGTAAATTTGATATGTATAGACTCGTGGCGAGACGAGGAATCCAATGATGTAAATTTCAGAATTTTTCAATAAGTGGGCCCGGGGCTCAGGTTTTGCCAACTTCGTGATTTTTAGTATTTTTCGAGTAATTTCGATTGGGTTATGTTTCTTTAGCATATAGTAAAGTATTCATTGTGGTTTTGACTAGATTCGACGCGTGAGGAGGTCTATTCAAGAAGAAAGGGCATTGCGGACTAGTCTACGGCTGGTTTGAGGTGAGTAATGGATGTAGATGATGACCTGAGGGTTTGAAACCCCGGTATCTCACATTGTGACGCTGTATTGAGGCGAGACACATACTCTACTGTGAGTGCGGGGTCGTTTGTGAACGGGGCAATGGCTTGGTCCATCTAAGAAATGTCTATACTGTGTTATATGCCTAGAGATTGACTAGTAAATATCCTACCTAGATTATTATGAGCATATTTGGGCTGCGAGCCACCTATTTGGATTCCTGAGGGATTATTATGACTGCTTCCATGATATTGAGCATGTTCCTATGATATCAGTCTTGTGTTAAATATTGTCAAAAAATGAGTAGAAATCTTCTAAGGCTTTAAATCACTTAAATTATAATTCCTGTTAAATGGAATCGAAAATGGTAATTGATTGTGCCCGTGTGGCTTGCTTGCATATATATATTTTGACTGATTATGGACCGGGCTGCACGCCGCAGCGAATGCTACTATGTCATTGCGCTTGGGTTGTAGGAGCCCTTTCGGAGTCTGAACCCCCACAGTGAGCACGGGTACCCAATTGATCGGGTTGTATGCCGCAGCGGTCATGTGCATTGCATTGCATTCATACATTGATATCTGTCTGTCATTGATTTATTGTTGCTTATTGTTAAATGTGCTAAGAGGATAGTTTCAGCTTTACATTGTGGTATTTCGGGATTTCTTATTTTCAGCAATTATATATGTCTATTACCTCTGAGTTAGAAGTACTCACTTTACTCCCTGCACCATGTGTCAGATTCAGTTGTTTCGGAGACTTAGCTGAGCAGTCGCTGTCTTCCTGATTTTTATCAGAGTTGTCGAGGTAGCTGCCTGACGTTCGCAGGACCCGACTTCTCCCCTTTTATTCAGTTTTATTTCCGCATTCCAGACTTATGTATTTTTCGGATATTTGTTACTCCGTTGCTTTGAGGCTATAGACTCGTGAGCCCAGATCTTTTGGGAGTATTTTTATCAGATTTCGTATTTCTCCGTATTGTTTTTCTATAAAAATTGGATAATTATTCTAAAACTATTACATTCTCCTTAAATTGTCGGTTTTGAGATTTATTGTTAAATTGAGAGCGACTGTTGGTCAGGCTTTCCTAGCGTTAGAGTTGGGCGCCATCACGATAGGGTTTAGGGTCGTGACAATCAGTAAGTACCAACACCATTGATAACATAAGAATAAGAGAAGCAACATCAACATTAATTGTTCCATAAGAAGGGAAACAATGTAAGTACTGCTAGCTTCTAAGAGTAGAGTATCTTTGGAAGCTCGTTCATTATATTATGTACAATAGGGGTAGTACAAAAGAAGAAAAGGTATAGCCTCACATACTTTGTATATACTTCCCAACCTCAAGCTATGCAAATGTTATGACTTCTTAGTCTACAATAAGAGAAATGACATTGTCCTTATCGTTTAAGCGTCATAACTATTAGGTATCGATCGCAACCTATTTTACGAAAAAATAGACAAAAGCTCCCCAATTTATATGACTTCCCATGAGTTAAAAAAATCACCAAACATCCCAAAAAATATCAATAATAATCATATTGAGCCTCCCAAAATAGTCCACCAACCAACAACATTACAAACAAGCTTTTCGATATATAACTAACAAGTTCTACCTTCAACGACTTATCGTCAACTTGGATAATCTTAAATAAATGTAGAGTAAGAGGTTACTTACATTTAAAAAGATAGAAAAACCACTATTCGACCTTAATTCCCTAATGCTGCCACAGGAACATTGAAGCAAAACTAGCAATCAATTCCGGTTTTTCAGCACTCGAATCACTTTATAAGACTTGAAATCACCTAGGGTTGAGATTAAAAACTTGAGGGATTAATTTACATAAAATAAACCACTTAAAACAACCTCCACACGAGCTGGAACCACACAAAAATTAGCAAGAAGAAGAAGAAGAAGAAGAAGAAACTTACTAGCTCCACAGGATTTCCGACACTTGATTTATGTTGTTTGCCCTTTGTTTGGGCCTTGGATCATGAGAAAACCTTGAGAGATTGTCTATAGGGTTCTAAGGTCTGAAGAGAATGAATGATAATGAGTTAAATAGGGTTAAAGGGTATATCTCAACCGCCTATGTCGGCCCCATAGAGAGTTTCTTGGCGCAGTCTTGTGAACATACGAATATCTCTCTAATCCGATGTGTTAACAATGAAAAAATTAATGCTTTGGAAACAAGACTCACAGATCTTCAATTTGGCGGGTATATTACCCCGTAATTCCAAGTAAATTAAGATAAAACTTTAGTAATATTTTACCTAAAGTTTAAGCAAAATTATGAACGTAAGTTGTGATAACTTTTGTCGACTTTTGTTTCTGTAATGACACGATCGGTCATTTTGAGCCCTAGCATGTCGTTCAACGGTTTGAGGCCATGAGCTACTTAACTTCAGGTATTATGACTTGTACGCATTGTCGGAATTGAATTTCAGGAAGCTTGGAATTGATTTGGAGAGAAAGTTCTCATTTCAAAAACTTAAGTTAGAAGAATAGAATAAGATTGAAATTTTAAGTAAATGACCATGGAATCGTGATTTGAAAGGTTCCAACAGGTTCATATGATGATATTGGATATGGACATATGTCCTCATAAGGTTTTGGATGACTCGGCAGCGTTTCGATGCCTATTGTGGGAGTTAGCATTTTTGGAAGAAATTCATAAATATGGGTTGAAGCGAATTTAATGTTATCGATATCCGTTTGGGATTCCAAGTCTAGGAATAGCTCCATATGGTTATTCTGATATTGGGAAAGCGATCAGAAGTGAATTTGAAAGTCCGTAGGTCATTTTGGAGTCCTTTCGCATGTTAGAAATTTGAAGGTTTTTGATAAATTTGACTAGTAGTGGACTTTTTGATATCGAGGTCGGTTTCGATTCAGAAAATTGGAGCAGGTCCGTAATGTCGAATATGACTTGTGTGGAAAATTTGAGGTCAATCAGACGTGATTTGATATGTTTAGGCATCGAAAGTAGAAGTTTAAAATTCTAAAGTTCATTAAGCTTGAGTTGGAGTGTGATTTATGGTTTTAGTGTTATTTGATGTGATTTGAGGATTCGAGCAGGTCCGTGTTATGTTATGGGACTTAGTTGTGTAATTGGACGGGGTCTCGGGGGCCTCGGGTGTGTTTCGAACGTGTGGGAGGAGTTGAAAGCACACTAGATTTTTTGGTGTTCCTGGCACCAGTTACAGGTCTAGCAAATGCAAGAGATTTTGCAAATGAAAACTTCGCATTTGTAATGGTCGATTTGCAATTGCGATGAAGCTCTACCCAGGCAGTGTTCGCATTTGCAATACTTTTACCGCATTTGCGATCCCAGCAGACGTCACATTTGTGTCTTTGTGGTCGCATTTGCGATCCCAATAACTAAAGACTAGGCTTCATATGTGCGAGGCTTTTGTGTATTTGCGACCCTCACATTTCAAACTTGGTGTTGCAAATGCGACATCAGAGGGCTGTGTCCAGCTCTTTTAATGCGGAATTTAGGCCATACTCTCATTTCACTTCATCCTCTTAGGATATTTTTGGAGCTTTTGGAAGAGGGTTTTCATCTAGCACTTTGAGGTAAGTAATTTCTACCCAACATGAGTTAAATACATAGATTATAGGTATATTAACATGTAAAAATTAGGAAAAATGAAGGACTTAGGTGAAAATCTAGGATTTTGATAAAAATAAGATCTAACCACGAATTTTGTTATGGAATGGAGTAAAAATTATGTATTCTTGATCCTTAGGTTATGAGTAACAACTTTTTTTAAAACATTTCCAGAATTCGGGCACGTATGCCCATGGATGAATTTTAGGAACCTTGCATTTAGGGTTGGGAAATACTTTTAATAATTAGAATATGAACTCTTGAGCATGTACTGACTAGTTCTTACCCCATTTGAATTGTTTTTGGATTGTTCGGCTCCTATTTGGAGGTTTGAGCGCGTTCTTGAATTCGGATATAGGATTTGGAGTGAGGTGAGTCTCCTTTCTAACACTGTAAGAGAGAATTATCCCCATCGGTGAACTCATTGGATATGTGCTTCTATTTGTGGGGGATACGGACGCATGAGGTGACGAGAGTCCGTTAGTATATAAAGCTTAAAGTCCGGGTAGTCAAGGACCCCAAACCATGCTTTACTTGTAAAATTTGCAAATCTTGTTGTCAATATAAAATGCTTAAAATATATCGAACGTGTCAATGAATTTCTAAAAGACTAGATATGGTTTCTCGACCTTTTTCAAAGAGAAATTACCTTTTCTTCATTAATTGCTCCTTGATGAATTCTTGATTTGACTATTTGAATGTGTTTATATATTGTGGAACGGGCCGAACACCTTGGTAGATTAAATAGATGCATCTATGGTTCGCGTCACTCGACCCTCTAGCAGTGCACATTTTAAATATTTGTTGGATCGGGTCGTACGACCTCGTCATGATTTGCGCATGCTTATATTGCTAGGCTTACAAATTTATAAATAATGATATTGCCTCTCTGGTTTGAGATAAATGTATAAATGTCAAAATATGAATTTGGAAAATCCTAATTAATGAAAGTATCATTTACTTGCTTCATGCTATAGAGTTACGCAAACATGTAATTTTTGACCCTCCCCAAGATTTCACACATTTTAGCATAAAATATTTAGTTTAGGTTTACTATCGCTATTCTAAATAGTTTTAACTCTTTTACTTTATTTAATCATAAAAGATAAAAATTACAAAAATATTTTCTTTTATTTGTCTAACTAATATTTATCTAGTTACTTTTTATTTATCTACCTTACATAAATTTTAAAAATATAAAAATATTTTCACTTTGTTTTCAAGAATATTATTTTAATTTTACAATAATTTTTCTATTTTTATCTTTTAGTATGATATTCAAAAAATACCAAAAAAAAGTTTGTTTTAATGGTTAGTTTTATTTTAATAGTTATTTTACTTATGTAGGATTAATTAGTAAATGGTGTAGGCACTTTATATCATTATTAAAAGAAAGAGTTTGTTTGGTCTTAATTCAAGAGGTCCAGAGAGATGGCCCAATTTTAAAAGCCCAATACCTTAACCCATCAGATTTTAAGAAAACCTAAAATAAACCCTCTTCGTCAAAAACCCTAGACAACCCATCATCACCCTTCTTCTTCCTTGAACAAAACCTAAAAACCCTAGAGAGCAAAAAGACCCAACCGTAGAACCCTCTAAGACCAGCCCCTCATCTCACCTTCTTCTTCTTCAAAAAATAAAAACCCTAGGAATTCTCAGCGGCTTGGAACTAGCTATACCACAGACAAAACCAGCGGCCATGGCTTGAACTACCAGCGATCAACCTAACGCCACAAAATAAACCACCACGACCTCACACCAACCAGTGACCTCTCATCCTCTTCATCCACTGGTCATCATTCGTCGTTGCTTCTGCTTCTTCCCATTCACAATAGCCCGCCGGAAACTAGCCTGCTATTCTTCTCGAAAAAATCACGCGCACACACACATAAAATAGATAAGGGAACGAGAAAATAAAAAAGTGACGGGAGTTTCTGGGGATTTTCAACTTTCTGAATTTTTGTTCAAAAAATGGAGTTTAAGTTGAGGTTGGTTTGAGGTCATCATTGTCCGTTCGAAACTTCTAATTTGAGTTCCGGTCGAGGTCGCCGGCGTAATTTCTTATCAAGTCAGCGGCAAGTTTCAATATTTTCTCGAGGTTTCCCTGTAAATACTGATAATTTTCTCTCCGTGAGGTAACATAATAAACTCGATTCTTAATTATCTTAGTGATTCTGACTTGTGTGTTTTAATATCGAATTAAGTTCTGTTTGATTTGAGTCTGCCTAATTGTGTGCATGTCGTTGATTTCTTGAGTTATTATATTGAGTATCTTTTTGATGTCTGAATTCTTAAAGAAAAAAATGCTAGATAATTGTGGGATTGATATAAAACATAAGTCGTTAGTGTTTTGAAACTCTTGTTTAAACAAATATATTTATTTGGGATTCGCTAGGCACATGCTAGGCCTATTAATATCATATAGTTTCTCACTTTTATTAGTCCATAAATAATTTTTTAGTATTCATTAACAATATTGTAGTTTGCTTTAGGCGCGTAAATAAATCATCGTGACTATGGGTATGGTTCCCGTGGCATGGTCACGATATGTCAATCTCAATTCGGCCGTACATTTCATGTGACCCAACCATAACTTCGAATAATAATAAAATAAGCATGTTTTAGATCGCGGGTGCATTTCATGTGACACGGTTTGCAGTATGTACCAAAACTACAAGTGTACGACAATCGTGACTTGTTCCAAAAAATAATTCTAGAAACATTAAAAGTGGCTAGAAACTTAAAAATGCATGTATGTTTAAAATGTGTAATAAACTATTAATAATTAGGCAAATTATTAATAGTTTAGAGACCGTGCTAAAATCACGGAACCCGAGAATACCTAACACCTTCTCCTGGGTTAACAGAATTCCTTACCCGGATTTCTGTGTTCGCAGATTATAAATAAGAGTCAAACTTCCTCAATTCGGAATTTTAAACCGGTGACTTAGGACACCATAAATTATTCCAAGTGGAGACTCTGAATAAATATAAATAATTCCATTTCGATTATTTTCACTTTAATTGGAAAAACTTTCCTATACCCCTTTTCGGGTAGAAAAAAGAGGTGTGACAACTCTGGCGATACTGCTGTGAAACAAGAACCCAAAACTTTTAGTTCAGGGTTCAGCATTCGAGCTTAGAATAACAGTTATAGTTGACTTTTATTTATTAGCTGATTTTTATGTGTTTGAGCTTAATGTGCTAAATGTCGCTTTTTATTGCTTTGATATTGCATGGACTATATATAAACTGTTACAAAACCCTCTTCTCTCTGAGTCTTCTAAATCATTTGGTAAGCGTGCACTTCCTATGGCTTCTTTTCTATTAGAGTTATATCCCAATTTTAGAACAATGTTCGGATAATTTCAAACTCGGTGAAGCTTCTATATTCTCGGTACGCTGCCCCCTCCCTTAGCAAGAGTTGTCCTCTTGGGTAAGCCAGGTCTAAAACAATACACCCAGGTTGTAAACCTAGAATAACATAGCCTCACGCCGGATCCCCAGTAGGAACGTTTGTTGGCATCACATGCATTTGACTTAGGAGACTCGATATAGGAACTTTGTTTCTTGACTTTTTAAAAGAGAAATTGCCTTTTCATGGATAATTTCTCCTTGATGAATTCTTGATTTGACTATTTGAATGTAGTTATCTATTTTAGAATGGGCCGAACGCCTCGGCTGATTAAATAGATGCATCTATGATTCGCTCCATTCAACCCTCTGGCAGTGCACAATTTTAAATATTTTTTGGATCGGGTCGTACGACCTCGACATGATTTGTGCATGCTTATATTACTAGACTTAAAAAATTATAGATAATGATATTGCCTCCCTGGTTTAAGATAAATGTATAAGTGACAAAAAATATATTGGGAAATTCCCTATTAATGAAAGTATCGTTTACTTGCTTCATGCTATTGAGTTATGTAGACATGTAATTTTTTACCCTCCCCAAGATTTCACAAATTTTAGCGTAAAATATTTACTTTAGATTTAGTATTGCTATTCTAAATAGTTTTGACTCTTTTACTTTATTTTATCACAAAAAATAAAAATTATAAATATATTTTCTTTTATTTAGCTAATTAATAATTTATCTAGTTACTTTTAATTTATCTACCTTACATAAAATTCAAAAATACAAAAATAGTTCCACTTTGTTTTCCGGAATTTTATTTTAATTTTACAATGATTTTTACATTTTATCTTTTAATTTGAAAAATACCAAAAATAGGTTTGTTTTAACGGTTAGTTTTATTTTAATATTTATTTTACTTATGTAGGATTAATTAGTAAATGGTGTAGTATTTTTATATCATTTTTAGAAGAAATAGTTTGTTAAGTCTTAATTCAAGAGGTCCTAATTTTAAAAGCCCAATACCTTAACCAATCAGATTTTAAGAAAGCCTAAAATAAACCCTCTTGGTCAAAGACCCTAGACAACCCATTAGCACCCTTCTTCTTCCTTGGACACAACCTAAAAACCCTATAGAGCAAAAAGCCCCGGCCGCAGAACCCTCTAAGACCAAGCCCTCATCTCATCTTCTTCTTCTTCATAAAAACAAAACCCTAGGAATTTTCAATAGATTCCAACCAGCTGCACGACACACAATACCAGCGGCCATGTTTTGAACCACCAGCTTCCAACCTAACACCAAAAAAAAACAACCACCATGACCTCACACCAACTAGTGACGTCTCATCCTCTTCATCCATCGACCATCATTCACTGTTGTTTCTGCTTCTTCCCATTCACAATAGCCCACCGAAAACCATCCTGCTATTATTCTCGAAAATATCACGCGCACACATACAAAAAAGATAGGGAACGAGAAAATAAAAAAAGGACGGGAGTTTCTGGGAATTTTTAATTTTCTTCTTGAATTTTTCTGTTCCTTTGAGATATAGAAAAATGCATACAAAAAAAAGACGTCTCTATTCTTTGGAGTATAGTTTGTGAGTGAGTTTCAGAAAATAAGATAAATTCAAAAGTATATTGCTTATTCTAAATTTTGCTTTATAAAATGGAGTTTAAGTTGAGGCTGGTTTGAGGTCGTCATTGTCCGTTCGAAGCTTCTAATTTGAGTTTGATCCAGGTCACCGACGTAATTTCTGATCTAGTCAGTGGCAAACATCAGTATTTTCTTGAGGTTTCGCTGTAAACACTTGAAATTTGCTCTCCGTGAAGTCATATAATAAACTCAATTCTTAATTATCTTAGTGATTCTGACTTGTGTGTTTTAATATCGAACTGAGTTCTATTTGATTTGAGTCTGCCTAATTGTATGCATGTCGTTGATTTCTTGAGTTAGTGTATTAAGTACTTTTTAGATGTCTGACTTCTTAAACAAAAAATGCTTGGTGATCGTGGGATTGAGATAAAACATAAGTTGTTAGTGTTCTGAATCTTTTTTTTACACATATCTATTTATTTTGGATTCGCTAGGCGTATGCTCGGGTTGTTAATATCATATAGCTTCTCTCTTTTGTTAGTCCATAAATAATTTTGTAGTGTTCAATAACAATATCGTAATTTGCTTTAGGCGCGTAAATGAATCATTGTAACTATGGGTACGGTTCAAGTGGTATGGTCATGTTATGTAAATTTTAATTCGGGTGTGCGTTTCATGTGACTCGACCATAACTTCGAATAATAATAAAATAATGTTGTAGATCGCGGGTGCATTTCATGTGACGTGGTTCTCAATATGTACCAAAACAACAAGTGTACGACAATCTTGACTTGTTCCAGAAAATAATTCTATAAACATTAGAAGCGGTTAGAAAGTTAAAAATGCACGTTGATTTAAAATGTGTGATAATTCAGATAATTAGACCAATTATTAATAGTTGAGCGATCGTGCTAAAACCACGGAACCCGAGAATGCCTAACATCTTCTCCCGGGTTTAATGAATTCCTTACTCGGATTTTTGTGTTCGCAGTACATAAATAAGAATCAAACTTCCTCGATTCAGGATTTTAAACTGGTGACTTAGGATACCATAAATTATTCCAAGTGGTGACTCTGAATAAATATTAATTATCCCGTTTTGATTATTGTCACTTTTATTGGAAAAGCTCCCATATAGCTCCTTTTGGGTAGAAAAAGGAGGTGTGACAGCTCTGACGACTCTGTTAGGGAACAAGAACATAGAACTTTTGGTACAGGGTTCAGAATTCGAGCTTAGAATAATTTATATAATTTGTGTTTATTTTTATCTGATTTTTACGTGTTTGAGCTTAATGTGCAAAATGGCATTTTTTACCGCTTTGATATTGCTTGGACTATATATAAACAGTTACGAAACCCTCTTCTCTTTGAGTCTTCTAAATCATCTGGGAAGCGTGCACTTCGTGTGGCTTTTTCCTATTAGAGTCATATCCCAATTTTAGAATGAGGTTCGGATAAGTTGCAAAGCGGTGAAGCTTCTATATTCCGGGTAAGATGACTCCCCTCCCCGCTCGAGTTGTCCGCTCGAATAACCCAGGTTTAGAACAATATACACACGTTGTAAACCTAGAATAACATAGCCTTATGTCGGATCGCTAGTAGGAACGTTTCTTTGCATCACGTGCATTTGATATGGGGGACTCAACACAGGGGTCGAGTCTGTCCAGGACAAGTGTACCCAAAAAAATAAAATACCATCCTGATGCATCCTAATGTGTTACATGTTGCAATCTTCAAGGGTAAAAGGGTTCATTTGGCATATATCACGACCCGAATTTCCTGCCCTTGGTAGTCACATGAAATAAAGAAATCACTAACTCTTTCATTTTAGCTCTTTTGACAATTTGAATTAACAGGTAATCAGCATTGAAATATTAGTGGTAAATAAAATCAAGCGGAAGACTTAGTTTGATAAAATAACCAAAACCATTACGATAATGCAGAGATACATCTCTACTCGAAATCCGATTAACAATATCACGGACTGTCTATGATTACTACAACAAAGTCTGAAAGAAATACGATCTATCTTGAAATCAAATGAAAATAGAGTACATAACAAGATATAAGAGAACGTCGGGCCTGCGGATGCCTATAGGACTATCTCGGGATATCTAGCTGGACTGAAGGCGTCCACCCCAAATGCTACTATCCAAAAGTTGCTCTAGGATCTGCATATAGTGCAGAGTGTAGCATCAAGACAACCGAACCCATGTGCTGGTAAGTGTGTGACCTAACCATGACGAAGTAGAGATGAGAATAGGACTAGACTCCAGATAAACCTGTGCAATTATGTAATATGCAGCGGAAAATAAAACAGGAATAAACAAATAAAGATGGGAGGGGGGTACATGCTGCAGGGGAATATAAATTCTAGCAGTAATTTAAGAGAAATATAAGAGAACAATTTAAGATCTACATCAAACAATAATAACACTGTTGCGATGCGCAACTTGATCCCTATCATTTATCGCTGTTGCGGCATGCAACCCGATCCCTATCGTTTGTCACTATTGCAGCGTGAAACCCAATCTATTTATATCACTGTTGCGTTGTGCAACCCAATCCATTTATATCATAGTTGCAGCGTACAACCCAATCCCTTTATATTATTGTTGCGGCATGCAACCCGATCCAAATATAATATTGTTGCGTCGCGCAACCCGATCCATATATACAAATAACAACAATCTTAACAAGAGTCCCAATAAGGGATCAATAAAGAACTACACTATTCCGGCAAGGGAATCGATAGTATAATTAAATACGTCGCGGTAAGGGAGAAACAAGTATAAAACATCTTGTTCCAACATCTAACTACCTCAGCTAACACCAATACTCAATAATAAGTAATTTCCATGAGAACAATCTTAATACTTGCTCAATACCGAGAATCATCAATTTAAACAACTGTAGTACTATTTAAGAACATAATAAATTACAATTTAAGACTCACGGTCATGCTCGATACTGACGTATAAATACTCGTCACAATCCCTATATGTCGTACTCAATAAGAAGCAAATAGCAATTAGGACACAACTCCAAATCCCTCAAGCTAAGGTTAGAACAAACACTTACCTCGAACTTCCATGGCCAACTCAAGCCTCAAACACCGTTTTTCATTTTGAATTTGGCTCCAAATCGATCGTATCTAGACATAATCGACTTAATAACATCAATAATGCTAAACAATCCAATTCCAATATTTAATTATAGCTTTTACATCATTCTTCCCCAAAATCCAAAAATCAACCACGAGCTTGATTGGTCAAAACCCGAGGTTCGGACCAAAACCCGATCACCCATTCACCCACGAGCCCGAATATATAATTTATTTTGAAATCCGACCCCAAAACGAGGTCAAATTCCCAAATAATCAAAAATCTCTAAATGTACCCAAATCCCTAATTTTGTACCCTTAATCACATATTTTAGGCCTAGAAATCTAATGGGTGTTGATAAAAATGGAAGAAAACGAGCTTAGGGTTACATACCTATGAAGCTATGGTGAAGTTTCTCTTCAAAAATCTCCCAAGAGGTGTGGAGAAGAAGAAGTTTGTGAAAAATGGTGAAATTCCTGTAATACATTTTGTTTTTGAACTTAAAAATAACTGGGTGGATTTTGGTCTATGCGATCGCGAAGAAAGGAATGCAATCGCATAGGGTAAGGGAGATTGGTCACTGTAATCACGGTCAAGGCAGTGCGATCGCATAGAAGAAAACGGGTTCCCTTCCAAGGCTTGGTTTAATACATTGTGATAGTGGAAGACACAATGCAATCATATAGAACAATTTGTGACCTCCCAGAATTTACTCTGCGCAATCATGGAAGGACCTATGCAATCACATAGCACAAAATAGGACCCTTGAAATTTACACTATGCGATCACGAACCTTCCTATGCGATTGCATAGTACAAAATAACGGGACACCAACAACAGCAGAAAACTAGACTTTTCTAAGTCTAAATCACTCCAACACCTACCCGAAACTCACCCGAGCCCTCGGGTCTCCTAACCATCTATGCACACAACCTCATAAACATCCTACGTACTTATTCGTGTAACCAAATCACCAAAATAATATCATGAACGTCGAATTAAACCTCAAAATCAATAAAATATTTCAAAACTTCTTAAAACATCAAAATTTTCATTTAAGGTCCGAATCACGTCTATGAAATTCGTTTCTTCCCAAACTTCACATACTCATCTTATTTCACATATAAGATCAATACCGGGCTCTGAAACCAGGATACAGGCCCGATAACATCAAATTCTAAATGCATTTCATTTCCAAAGCTCATAGAAATTTCCAAAAAACAATTTTCTTTAAAAATTCATTTCTCGGGCTAGGGACCTTAGAATTTGATTCTAGGCATATGCCCAAGTCCCACATTTTTCCACGGACCCTTTGGGACCATCAAATCACGGGTCCGGTTCCGTTTACCCAAAATGTTGACCGAATTAAACTTAAATGCATTTTAAGTAAAAAAAAAAAGTTAACATTTTCATAGATTTTTCACATAATAACTTTTTGGCTACATGCTCGAATCGCACATGCAAATTGAGGTGAAGCTGAAAGAGGTTTTTAAGGTATCGGGACGTAGAATTCATTTTAAGAACATGTTATAACCTCTTGGGTCATCACGTTCTCCACCTATAAAACAACCGTTCGTCCTCGAACGGACATAACAACGACGTACCTGAGTCGGAGAAATGATGAGGATAAGGTCTTCGCATATCAGACTCGGACTCGCAGTTCAATGCCTCAGCAGGCTAACCTCTCTACTGAACACGAACAGAAGGGAAACTATTTAATCTCCACTTACGAACTTGCCGGTCTAGAATAGCTACAGGCTCCTCCTCGTAAGACAAGTCTTTGTTCAACTGGACAATGCTAAAATCTAACATGTGAGATAGATCGCTGTGATATTTCCAAAGCATGGGTAGGATGCATGGCTGATAAGCTCGGCGGCACTGCAAGTCCATAAGTCACCTCTCCCACTCGATCAAGGATCTCAAACAGGCTAATGAATCTAGGGGTAAGCTTGCCCTTCTTCCCAAATCTCATCACACCCTTCATAGGCGACGCTCAAAGAAATACCTACTCACCGACCATGAAAGCCAAATCTCAAACCTTGCGGTCGGCTCCTTTTCCTGCATTGAGCCGTACGAAGTCTACCCTAAATAATCCTGACCTTGTCCAAGGCATCCTAGACCAGATCCGTACCCAACAACCGAGCCTCTCCTGGCTCAAACCATCCAACCGACGACCGACACCGCCTACCATACAAAGCTTTATAAGGAGCCATTTGGATACTTGACTTGTAGTTGTTGTTGTAGGCAAACTCTGGTAAAGGCAAAAACTGATCCCACGAGCCTCCAAAGTCAATCAAATAACCTTGGAGCATATCCTCCAAAATCTGAATAGTCCGCTAGGACTGCCCATCCGTCTGAGGATGAAATGTTGTGCTCAACTTAACTCGTGTGCACAACTCTCACTAAACAGCTCTCCAAAAATGCTAGGTAAACTGCGTACCCCGATCAGAAATAATAGATAGGGCACACCATGAAGACGAACAATATCCCGGATATAGATATCAGCTAACCTCTTAGAAGAATAGGAGACTGCCATAAGAATGAAATAGGCTAACTTTGTTAGCCTATCAAGCAATGCATCGAACTTCCTCTAACTCCATGGGAGTCCAACAACGAAGCATAGTGATCCTCTCCCACTTCCACTTAGGAATCTCAATCTTCTGGAACAAACTACTAGGCCTCTTATGCGCATACTTAACTTGTGGAAATTCAAACACCGAGCCACATATGAAATGATATCCTTATTCATTCTCCACCACCAATAATGCTGCTGCAAATCCTGATACATCTTCGCGGCGCCCGGATGGATAGATTACCGGGAGCTCTGTTCCTCCTCTAAAATCAACTCTCGAGGCCCATCCATATTGGGCACACAAACTCGACCCTTCAATCTCAAAACTCCATCATCACCTAAGGTAACCTTCTTCGCACCTCCATGTTGCACCGTGTATCTAAGGACATATAAATGGGGATCATCATATTGTCGATCTCGAATATGCTCCAATGCAGAAGAACGAGCGAATGTGAAAGCTAGCACGCGGCTGGGCTCGGAAACATCCAACCTCACAAACTGATTGGCTAAATCCTGAACATCCAAAGAAAGCGGTCTCTCACTGACCGAAATATAAGCAAGACTGCCCATAGTAGCTAATTTTTTACTCAAAGCATCAGCCACCACATTGGCCTTTCTCGGATGATATAAGATGGTGATATCATAGTCATTCAATTTCTCTAACCACCTCATCTGCCTCAAATTCAACTCATTTTGCTTGAATAAATACTGTAGACTCTTATGATCTGTGAACACCTCACATGACACGCCATACAGATAATGCCTCCAAATCTTCAACGCATGAACAATGGCTGCTAACTCCAAATCATGAATCAGATAGTTCTTCTCATGAATCTTTAACTGCCACAAAGCATAAGTAATGACCTTGTCGTCCTCCATCAAAATTGCACCAAGCCCAATCATAATAGACTATATATGGCCCTGAACCTGTGGGCAAAACCCATACCGGTGCCGTAGTCAAAGTTGTCTTGAGCTTTTAAAAGCTCGCCTCACATTCGTCCAACCACCTGAACTGGGCACCCTCTAGGTTAACCTAGTCATTGGGGCTGTGATAGATGAAAACCCATCTACAAACTGATGATAGTAGCCTGCCAACCCTAAGAAACTTCGAATCTCTGTAGCTGATGCTGGTCTAGGCTAGTTCTTGACTACCTCAATCTTCTTCGGATCAACCTGAATAACTTATGCTGATACAACATTTTCGATGCCCCTTTCTTCCTCGCGGAATCGAGTTCACGACATTCCGAAAGACAACTCTTTTCGCGCTTTGGGAGTTGGGTTTTGAGAGTTTGGAGAGTCGCCACCTAATGATTATAATGCATTAGGACACTTCTAGAAAAATTAAAGATAAAGACCAGAGTTTTGGGTAAGGGCTTGAAATTATTTCGAGGGGAAGGTGTTAGGCACCCCTCAAGATCCACTAGTGTGGTTCCCGTCCATGCTACAATTGTGACTTTAAATGCAAACGCGAATAAACAAACAAGTATTGCAAATAAAAAGCATAAAAGGGGTTAAAGAAGTGCTAAACTTCATGAAAGAAACTGCTTTGTTATAAAAGAGATACAGAAGTAAAGGGAAGGGGTCAAGCAATTGGTGCAAGCAACTCAAAAGTCGTGTAAGAAGTTGAAAGTGCAACAGCTTTTAAAATTCTGAAAATTGTTAAACTAATAAAGAAGGAGGGGGGTCCTAGGTTTATACATTACACGGATCATTTGCACAACACTTGTACCCAGTTGTACGCATAGTGTTATCGTGTAATCATCATCTCTGTGTCTACCCTTCCCACCCCGTTAAGGTATTAAAGCGCGGAACGATATCGTTTACTTATCGCATGCTACTACCCGTCCCAATCCTATCAGTCCCGGGGTATTAGGACTTCTAATCATAAAGGGGAAAGAAAGGGATGGAGGCCTTTGTGGAGTTTAAAGGATAAAATTCTAGCTCGACATTCAGAACAATTATCAAGTAAAAGGGAAGAACAAACAAGAAAATAAGGCTTAAATTAACCCTAGAAGTCAAATAGTCATATGGTTTAGCATGCCTTTACAAATACTGATTTGATCTTACATTAAAATTAAGCAGCAAGTGGACTACTTCAACACATATATTTAGACAGAAAAGTCTGCATTAGGTGACTCGGATACAGTTGTCAGGGACTGACCCAATAATTAATTAGCCAACCTTTTGTCTATGTGTTGAAATAAAACTAGGCATAGGATCTATTAATTTCAGGAAAAAGATGCAAAAGAGGTACCAGTTTAACAGAAAGAAACGAATTTCAGACAAGATGCAAATCGATTTTCGAAAAAAAGTTATCAGTTTTAACAGGGAGAAACAAATTTCAAAAAAAGATGCAAACTGATTTTAGAAAAGAGTTACCAGTTGTTTCAGAAAAGATGCAGACTGATTAAAAGGTTGTGAGTTACAGGAAAGTGCGGATTGATTATAGAAAAAAGGTTTACCAATTTTAGCGAGTTTCAGGAAAAGGGGGTAGAAAACTACTAGTTTTTAGTAAACTAGATATGAGTTTCAGCAATTGATATTGTTTTAAAAACGAATGAGGCTGTTGAAAATTGAGATTTCCTATAGGCATGCTTTCTATACGTTTACTGATTTTAATACCATTTCATGACATTAATAGAAGTCTTATACACATGATTTCTATATGAAACCTTATTATTAAACCTACCAACGGTTTGCCTAATGATATTGGTATATGCAGAAATGCAAGAGTCTATATACGTGATCTCTATACGTGTAATTACAGAACATGAGTGTTAAGTCCTATAGACATGCTTTCTAGGTGATTTGTGGTGAAATTAAGCATTAAACCCTATAGGCATGTTTTCTATGTGATTGAATCAGTATTAAGGACCCTATAGGCAGGATTTCTGGTTTGATTAAAAGTAAAATCCTAAATCATGATTTCTACCCATTGGATGCAAGAAAGTAAAGACCCCTCCCACACCCTTTTACTATACTCCCCGAGTTTCATACAAGTTATTACAACCTAATAGATCAAATTGGAAATTAAAATTACATCAAGAGCTAACAGCTAGATCCGAGCAGCCTGATTCAACCTTAATGCCTAATAATATGTGATTGAGCCACTTCCGGGGTCCAAATTTCCAAAGCCTTCTCATTATCCAAGGTGTTTCAACGTTCCAAGGAATCTCAGGGATTCCAGGCATTGCATACACCCAGGATACCATTAGAATTATAATAGTACAGTGTAGAAGAGCCAGCTCTCAAGCATCAAAGTTCAGAGGGAGCTCAGGGGTCCCAAAGCATGGCTTGTCAGAGAGGGGCAGAACTTATAGCTAAGAGTAAGTGCTAAGTGAAACAGGAATTGGGGAGCCATGGTAGGTGGTGGGCATACCTAGCCACAAAGTAGGCTGGCACACCCTTGACTACTTGTTTGGTTGAACAAGTAAGGAGCAGACCCTTGGAGGTCAGACCAAGGTCTGAATAGTGATTAGGACACTATCAGACCCAAGTCTAAGGCTCAGACACATAAAAGGGGAAAAGAAGTGGGAATTAATTGAGTTGGGGATTCAAAGAACCCAGTTCAGAATCGTTGGTAGCAATATGGAGTGCTGTTACGCCCTGAACCGTAACTCACATACAAAGGGTAAAGGGTAAGGGAATTCACATAGGAACAATAATGATAAAGTTGTAGAAAAACAGTAAAGGAAAGCATAACAGAACTAGGACGTGAAACACATAGTGGAGAAGCAGTATTTAAACTAATATGGACATACTAGTAGAGAAGCAAAAGTGAAGAAGTAGAGTAAACAAAGTCCACAACAGCACAAGTATCAGAAAGAGAGAGAGAGAGAGAGAGTATTAAGTGAGAGTGATTTATGAACTCAGATTGTGTTTCGTGTCCCGTTTCTTCAAAGAGAAGGGAGGTGAGTATTTATAGTGTAAAAACAGGCAAAAAATAAGGCAAGGATTGCAGTTCAACAATAATTAGGGGAACAAGTGTCAATTATAATTAAATCTGTATCAAAGACTTACTTTAATTAAGGAATTAAAATCAAGCGGTAACATGCAAGTGCTAAATAAGGAAAGAGATCACATAGGCTGAATATGACTAATAAGGAAGTATTTCAAGCATAGTACAGGTACATAGTAGGTAATAGAGGCTAGGTTCATCCGACTCTAATCAAGGAAAGGTCTATAATAATCCAATACCAATATAATCAAGGTAAGGGAATCAATCAGCTTGAGTAGGAAAGGCAGGGGTCGAGATTTCAAGGTAAGCACTCCAATAGGTCTAAGAAGCAGGGAAATCAATACAATAAGGAAAGAATCAATTACAAGAGTGGAATCAGAATTACACAATGAGATTTAAACTTAACCCATAATTAAGGGCTACTTCGAGAGGGAAATTTAACATATAAAGGAGTGCATAGCCTTAAGCATGTGAGGATGTACTCATGACAAGGAGTATAATCACATGATAGTCAAGTAAGTGAAGTTTCAATGACAGACAAAGGATCAGAAGCATACAGAGAGTCGAGTGAAAATCATAGATGAGTTTGACAAGTAGCAAGAGCTTAGAACCAAGAGAATTACATGCAATCTCGAATAGACGAAGAACTTCAGGAACTCAAACAGACCCCCAAAGAACTAGGGTTTTCTAGAATCAATCAGATTTAGAGAAATTAAGCAGATAAACACATAAACAGCCTCAGAGTCTCAAATAAACCCTAAAATTAGGGCTTTCAGACTTAAGCAGTAAATCAAACGAACACCAACATGTAGACTTAGAAAATCAAACATATTCAAAAAATCAGGGCTTTCCATCACCAATTAAACCTGGAGATGCTAAGCGGATGAATCAAACAAAACATATAAAAAATAGACTCAGAAACCCTAATTTAAAATCAAAGGGTTTTGAAAAAGGAGATTTGGGAAAACTGCTTTAAATATCACACACAGCATAGATCTAGCACATGTCACGACCCAAAATCCACTAAGGGTCGTGGTGGCGCCGGACACCGCCGTCAGGCCAACCAACTCAAATACTTAATTAAATCTCATTTTAACACTTTTGAAAATCCAGGATTTTTCCTTGGATATTAAGAAATTTTAAAGGATATAGTTTCAAATCAAATAAAATGTTGAACAGTTAATACAATACTTCAAACCATCCCAGAACCCGGTGTCACAAGTACATGAGCGACTATAGATAAGAGAAATAAAATACAACATCCACCCGAAATATAGTGGACGGAAAGTAAATACAATACATTGGAAGGAACTACTCTAGTTGCAGTCGCCTCAATGATGCAGCTCACCTAGTCCCAGCGTCATCCATGCTGCTACACCTAATAGGCTGCTAGAGGTGTATATATACTTGTGCAACAAAAATGCACAGAAGTGTAGTATGTGTACGTAATCAACGTATACTCAGTGAGTGTTGCGCCTAATCCCGAAGGGGTAGAGACGAGATGGTCAAATTTGACACACTCTAATGGTCCAAAGGTTATTTATCCTTAATATACATATTAAACAGTGGATTTATTTTATAAACATAATTTTTATCCAGATAGAGGAAACAAGTAAACACGTAATTCTTTCATAGGAAATTTTCCAAGATGTATTTTCATTATTAACAAGATGATCTAGAGCTAGAGTGAGGCATGTAGCGACTTAAATAAGTCCAGGCAGCAATACAAGCATGAGCAAATCATACCGAGGCAACGACCAGATCCAACAGAAATAAATGTGCACTTGTCGAGGGTCGACGGCGCGCCTATAGATGCATCTATTAATCTGCTGATGCGTTCGGCCCGGTCCAAAATAAACACACACCGATAGACAATCAGTCAAGAAGTCAACATAGAGCAATTATCCAAGAAAGGTCAATTTTCTTTAATAATTTGAGAAAACAAGCTTAAGTCCTTTTTAGAAATCCATTTATTAGTTCAATGTGATTTACGAAGATCAAATGTCAATAGGGTTACAGATATTCCAAGTATAGCATGTTGATAGGTCCTAACTACCCGGGCAATAGCATAATAGTAGCTACGCACGGACTCTCGTCACCTCGTACATACGTAGCCCCCACAAGTAGGAGCACATAATCAATCACTTCACCTATGGGGTAAATTTGCCCTCACAAGATTGGAAAGCAGGCTCACCTTGCTCTGAAGATTCGCAACCGGCATTCTACATTCTTCTGAAGACTTGCACCAACGCGCAATGCTCCAAAACTAGCCAACGATCATATAAATCCATAAATATATGCTCAATTATACTTTACAGCCCAATTTATAACCATTCCTAACTCTGAACGAAAGGTTGACAAAAATTCGCTCGGGCCCACGTGCCCGGATTCCAAAATTTCTCGAAGATAAAGTTTACATATGAACTCAAATATATAATTTTCTCTTAGTTCCATACTCGAAATCTTGGCTAAAATTCAAGATTATAATTTTCTAGGTTTTCAACCAAGACCTCAGTATTTACTCTAATTTCCATGCTTAAAACCATATATAATTTATATATTCAACTCAAGAGTGGTGGGGATAACTTACCTTAACATAGATGACAAAATCCCTCTTTGAAGCTCTCCAAAAATCGCCTCCAAGCCATGAAAAATGGGTGAAATGAACCAAAACCCCGATTTAAAACAAGTCTCTGCCTTCAGTCGTTTCTGCTTCTGCGGAAATTTTACCGCTTAAGCGGTTTCGCTTCTGCGGATATCTTGCCGCTTCTGCAGCTCCCATCTACGTCCAGGCCTTCCGCTTCTGCGGTTCTCCACATCGCAAGTGCGGTACCACTTATGTGGCTACTCGACCGCATCTGCAATCCTCTCCATTTTTGTCCCAACCGCTTCTGCGGTTAAATTCTCGCCTCTGTGGGGCCGCTTCTACGGTCCCAAATCTGCAGAAGCAAAGATACCAGAAGCAGCAGCTCCATCTCTTTCTCAAACTCCAAATTCGATCCGTTGGCCACCTAGAATCTACCCGAGGCCCCCGAGCCCCCAACAAAACATACCAACCACTCCCAAAACACATTACGGACTTGCTCGAGGCCTTAAATCATAACAAACAACGCTAAAACCATGAATTACACCCCAATTCGAGCTTCATGAACTTTGAACTTCCCAACTTCTATTTCCGATGTTTAAACCTATCAAATCAAGTTCGATTGACTTCAAATTTTGCACACAAGTTACTTTTGACATTGCGGACCTACTCTAACTTTCGGAATCGGATTCCGACCCCGATATCCAAATGTCAACCTCCGGTCAAACTTCTCAAAAACCTCCAAATTCTAACTTTAGCCAAATGGCTTCAAAATGACCTACGGACCTCTGAATTCACTTTCGATCGCGCTCCCAACTCCAGAATTACCATACGGAGCTATTCACAGACTGGGAATCCCAAACGGACATCGATAACACTAAAATGCACTTCAAGCCAAACTAAAGAAATTCCTTCTAAAATGCTAACTTCCACAATAGGCGCCAAAACGCTCCCGGGTTATCCAAAACCCAATCCGGGCATACGCCCCAGTCCAAAATCATCATACGAACCTGCTGGAATATTCAAATCCTGATTCCGGGGTCATTTACTCAAAATTCCAATCCTAGTCCATTTTTTCAACTTTAAGCTTTTTAAATGAGAATTTTCATCTAAATTTAACTCCGATCTTCCTGAATTTAAATTCTGACCATGCGAAGAAGTCACAATTCCTGAAATGAAGCTGCTCATGGCCTTAGACTACTGAACGATGCGCTAGGGCTCGAAACGACCGGTCGGGTCTTTACAGCACAAATCTAAACGAATAAATCGAAAAATAACCTTGAATAGGCTAGGGTTTCTGAGAACCCTAAAGGATGAGAAAGGCTTAGAAGTCGCGAGATTAGATATGAGTCGATAAGGTCGGAACCAGGCTCAGGAGGCTAAGATACGCCGGAGCAGGGCCGGAAATGGCCGAAAATCTTGAATCGATAAAGGTCTGGGTGAAGACCCTCGAGGACTGGCCTTCGAATCTTCAGGCACCATGCATGTAAGAGCAGTAGACGATGGGTAGAGGTCGTCCATGGTTAGATTAACCATGGATTCCGGTGATTTGAGGTCGAGGAGGGGTAGGCGGCTATTAGGGTTTCAAGTGGGTGAGAGCGTTTGAGAGAGACAAGGGATTAGAGGCAGTGCCTTTGAGAGAATAGAGAGGGTTTGAGGCTGATATTGGGCTCAATTCCGGTTAAAATTGAAATGCAAAAAGGGCTAGCTTTTAAATAGCCACTTTTCCCTTGTTTAATTTATAAAAATAGCAAAGTATTTCTGGAAGTAAATCAAATGTACTAAAATAATTAATAATACATAATTATCGAATTAAAATATAGGAGTCAATTTTATAAATATAATTACAATTAAATCTTAAAAGGGGCTAATTTTGAAATTATGTGCAATTTAGTTTTTAAAAATACTAAGTGAATTTGTAAAAATGTACAAAAATCATGTTAGTCATATTTTGGTGTAAATATGAGAATAAAAATAAGCTATTTGCCAAAACAATAGTTTTAGGAATAATTATTGGATTTTATGATATAAAAATAGGCAATAAATTGGTTTAAAAATCATTAAAATTTGGTAAAGTACCAAAACTCTTGGGTGTGCTCATATATGCATATATGTGCTATTTTGAAATTATTTTGGGTATATAAAATACTCAGGGAAAAATTAGGTATCAACAAACATGACCCAAGAATGCAACTGAACTCAACCAGAACTCACACTTCAAAAACTTAGCATACAACTGACTATCCCTCAAAGCCTAAAGAATAACTCGAAGGTGCTGCTCGTGCTCCTCCTGGCTATGAGAATATATCAGAATATCATTAATGAAGACTATCACGAACGAATCCAGATAAGTTTTGAAAACTTGGTTCATCAAATCCGTAAATGTTGCTAGGGCATTTGTCAATCTGAATGACATCACCAAGAACTAATAATGCCAGTACAAAGTGCGGAAAGCTGTCTTAGGGACATCGGATTCCCTAATCTTCAACTGATGGTTGCCAGATCTCAAGTCAATCTTTGAATACCTTGGCACCCTAAAGCTGATCAAACAAATCATCAATCCTTAGCAGCGAATACTTATTCTTATTTGTAACCTTGATCAATTGTCGGTAATCTATACACATTCGCATCGATCTGTCCTTCTTCTTAACAAACAACACCTAAGCACCCCAAGGAAAAACACTGGGTCTAATGAAACCCTTCTCAAGCAAGTCTTGCAACTGCTCCTTCAACTCTTTCAACTCAAGCGGGGCCATACGGTACGGCGAGATCAAAATAGGCTGAGTGCCTGGAGCCAAATCAATGCAGAAATCAGTATCCCTCTTGGGTGGCATACCCGGCAGGTCTGAAGGAAATACCTCAGGAAACTCCTGAACAACGGGCACAAAATTAATAGAAGGGACCTCAGCACTAGAATCGTGAACATAAGCCAAATAGGACAAACAACCCTTCTTGACCATACGCCGAGCCTTCATATAAAAGATAACACTACGAGTAGAATGACCAGGAGTCTCTCTCCACTCTAAAAGAGGTAAAATCAGCAAAGATAAGGTCACAGTTTTGGCATGATAGTCCAAGATAGCGTGGTAAGGTGATAACCAGTCCATCCCCAATGTAACATCGAAATCAACCACGTCTAGAAGCAATAAATCTACACGAGCCTCAAGACCCTAATCACCACAATACAATAATGATAGACTCGATCTACCACGATAGAATCAACCACAGATGTAGACACATATACAAGGGCACTCAAGGCATTGCTAGGAATGACCAGATACGGTACAAAATAATATGACACATAGAAGTAGGTAGACCTTGGATAAAATAAAACTTACCTATGATAACTACATCAGAAGCCTCAGCCTCAGGCCTGGCTGGAAGAGCATAACATCGGGGTTGGGCCCTACTACCCTGGACTACATCTCTGGGTTGGCCTGCAGCTGGCTGGCCTCCACCTCAAGCAGTATAAGCTCCACCTCTAACACCTCTACCTCTACACCTCTAGCACCTCTACCTCCACCCTTAGCTGATGGAGCAAGCGGCAAAACACCTGGTAACTAAACAATAGCACGGGAACCCTGCTGCTACGACTGAGTACCCACCAATCTCGGACAAGCCCTCTGGATATGACCATACTCACCACACTCATAGCATCCACTTGAGTGATGTTGCTCAGGAAACTGAGACTGACCCTGGAAACCTGAATGACCACCCCAAAAACTTTAGAGCGGTGGTGCACTGATAGGGGCTTGTGATGCACTGTAGGGCTACTGATTAGAATACTACATATGAAAACCCTGGCTACCTGAAGCACCATGAGAAACCTGAAGTGCTGACTAAAAGGGCCTAGGAGGATGGCCTCTACCATATGAATCCCTACCTCTAGATGAGGCACCACTGAATCTGCCTAAATGACGATGCCTCTTTTCCATCTCATGACCACCTCCCAATGACAGAACCATCTCCACTCTCCTGGCCATATTGGCCGCCTCCTAGAAAGTAATCTTACTCCCAGTCTCCCTAGCCATCTAAAGTCGAATCAGCTGAATAAGCCCCTCAATGAACCTCTTCACCCTCTCTCTCGATGGGAAGTATGACAAGAGCATGATGAGCCAAGTCGATGAATCTGGTCTCATACTGAGTAACGGTCATAGAACCCTGCTAGAGGCACTTAAACTGCCTACGATAGGCTTCTCTCTGAGTGATGGGGAGAAAATTCTCTAGAAATAGCTGAGTAAACTGCTCCCAAGTCAAAGTTGGTGATCCGGCTGGTCTGGCGAAGCAATAATCTCTCCACCAAGTTTTGGCGGATCCAGATAAGCGAAAACTAGAAAAATCGACCCCATTTGTCTCCACTATCCCCATATTCCCGAGAACCTCATGACATCTGTCTAGATAATCCTGGGATCCTCAGATGATGCACCGTTGAAAGTAGTAGTGAAGAACTTGATGAACTTTTCCAATCTCCACAAGGCATCGGCAAACATAGCTACTCCATCACTGGTCTGAACAACCACACCTAGCTGAACTACTCCAACTGGCTAAGCTACTGGATCCTGAAACTGGGGAGCTATCTGCTCCGGAGTGCGACTAGCAAAATTCTGGGCTCCTCCTCCATCCTGAGAGACGACTGGTTCTATAGGAAGTAAGCCTACCCGGGTGAATTCTCCATAAGGCCCACTAGATGAACCAGAGCATCCTTGAGTACCGGGGTAGCAATAAACCCCTCTAGGACCTGAATCGGTCCCAACGAAATTGTCTGGGCCAAAACCTTATCATCAAAGTCAACCTGAGGCTCCACCGCTGGTGCTGGTGATCTGGGCTGATCTCTGCCCCTACCTCGGTCTCTTGCACGACCTCGGCCTCGCCCTCTGCCCCTCGTAAGAGCTACTGTTAGGGGCTCAGGCTGCTGGTTAATGGATGAGGAAGTGCACGTTCTCACCATCTACGAAAGAACATAGTAGAAATTCAATTATCATTGAGAAACCAAACCGCACGACAAGAAAGAATAAATGTGAAGTATTCCTAACTCTGTAGCCGTTGGGGGATAAATACAGATGCCTCCGTAACGATCCCTCAGACTCTACTAAGCTTGTCCGTAAATTGTGAGACCTATGCAACCTAGAGATCTGATACCAACTTGTCACGACCGAATTTTCCGCCCTCGGGAGTCGTGATAGTGCCTACTCGTAGAAGCTAGGCAAGTCGTGAAATAAAGAAATCACTAACTCTTTCATTTTATCCCTTTTTGACAATTTGAATTAATAGTTAATTAGCATTGAAATATTACCGATTAATAAAATAAAACAAAAGACTTAGTCTGATAAAATAACTAAAGCCAGTACGACAATGCCAACATACGTCTCTATCTGGAATCCGGTGTCATAATATCACTGGCGGTCTATGATTACTACAACAAATGTCTGAAAGAAATACAATCTATCTCGAAATCAAATGAAAACATAGTATATAATAAGATAGAAGATAACGCCGAGCCTGTAGACGCCTGTAGGACTACCTCGGGATCTCTAGCTGAACTGAAGGCAGTCACCCAAAATGCTACTGTCCAAAACCTGCTCCGGGATCTGCACATAGTGCAGAGTGTAGCATCAACACAACTGACCCCATGTGCTGGCAAGTGGCTGGACTAACCTCGGCGAATTAGTGACGAGGCTAGGACCAGACTCGAGATAATCCCGATATGCAGCGGAACATAAAACATGAATAAAGGGGTAAATGCTGCATGGGAATATCAATTCAAGCATTAATTTAAGAAAAATATAAGAGAACAATTTAAGATCTACATCAAACAATAATATCACCGTTGCGGCATGTAACCTGATCCAACTGTATCAGTGTTGCGGCGTGCAACCAGATCCATTTATATCACTGTTGCGGCATGCAACCCGATCCATTTATATTATTGTTGCGGCGTGCAACCCGATTCAAATATAGCATTGTTGTGACGTGCAACCCAATCCAAATATAACATTGTTGCAGCGTGCAACCCAATCAACATATACAATTAAAAACAATCATAACAAGAGTCCCGGTAGGGGATCAATAAAGAACTACACTATCCCGAAAAGGGAATCAACAATATAAGTAAATACGTCCCGGCAAGGGAGAAGCAACTATAACCAATCTTGTTCCAACATCTAACTACATCAGCTAACACCTATACTCAATCATAAGTAATTTCAATGAGAATAATCTTAATCCTTGCTCAATACCGAGAATCATCAATTTAAGCATCCGTACTATTATTTAAGAACACGAATAATTACAATTTAAGACTCACGGTCATGCTTGACACCAACGTATAGATACTCGACACCATGTCTACTCAACAAGAAGCAAATAGAAATTCGGACACAACTACTAATCCCTAAAGCTAAGGTTAGACCAAACACTTACCTCGAACTTCCACCGCCAACTCAAGCCTCAAACACCGCTTTTACTTTTGAATTTGGCTCCAAATCAATCGTATCTATACATAATCAACTTAATAATATCAATAATGCTAAACAATCCAATTCCAGTACTTAGTTATAGCTTTCCCATCATTCTTCCCAAAAATCCAAAAATTAACCATGGGCCCGCTTGGTCAAAACAAGAGGTTCGGGCCAAAACCCGATCACCAATTCACTCATGAGCCCGAATATATAATTTATTTTGAAATCCAACCCCAAAACAAGGGCAAAATCCCAAATAATCAAAAAGCCCTAACTCTACCTAAATCCCTAATTTTTTACCCTAATCACATGTTTTAGGCCAAGAAATCTGATGGGTGTTGATAAAAATGGAAGAAAACGAGCTTAGGGTTACATACCTATAAAGCTATGGTGAAGTTTCTCTTCAGAAATTGCCAAAGAGGTGTGGAGAATAAGAAGTTTGTGAAAAATGGTGAAATTCCCGTAATACATTCTGTTTTTGAACTTAAAAATAACTGGGTGGATTTTGGTCTATGCGATCGCGAAGAAAGGAATGCTATCGCATAGGGTAAGGGAGATTGGTCACTGCGATTGCGGTCAAGGCAGTGCAATCGCATATAAGAAAATGGGTTGCCTTCCCAGGCTTGGTTTAATAAATTGCGATAGCGTAAGAAGCCATACAATCGCATAGAACAATTTCAGACCTCCCAGAATTTACTCTACGCGATCGCGGATGGACCTATGCGATCGCATAGCACAAAACAGGACCCCTGAAATTTACACTATGTGATTGCGAACCTTCCTATGCGATCGCATAGTACAAAATAACTAGACACCAGCACCAGCAGAAAACCAGATTTTTCTAAGTCTAAATCACCCCGACAGTTACCCGAAACTCACCCGAGCCCTAAGGGCTCCAAGCCTTCTATCTACACAACCTCATAAACATCCTACGGAACTTATTCGCCTATCCAAATCACTGAAATAACATCATAAATATCGAATTAAACCTCAAAATCAATGAAATATTTCAAAACTTCTTAAAACATCAAATTTTGCATTTAAGGTCTGAATCACGTCAAATGAAATCCATTTCTTCGGAAACTTCACAGAGTCTTCTTATTTCATATATAAGACTTGTACCGGGCTCCGAAACCAGGATACGAGCCCGATACCATCAAATTCTAAATGCATTTCATTTCCAAAACTCATAGAAATTTCAAGAAAATAATTTTCTTTAAAAATTCATTTCTCGAGCTTGGGACCTAGAAATTCGATTCCGGGCATACGCCCAAGTCCCACATTTTTCCACGGACCCTCCGGGACCGTCATATCACGGGTCCGGATCCGTTTACCCAAAATGTTGATCGAAGTCAACTTAAATGCTTTTTAAGTCAAAATTTTAACATTTTTATAGATTTTTCACATAATAAATTTTTGGCTACGCGCTGGACTATGCACGCAAATTGAGGTATAGCTGAAAGAGGTTTTTAAGGCCTCGAGATGCAGAATTCATTTTAAAAATAAGTATTGACCTCTTGGGTCATCACAACGGACCAATGATGGTTGAGGATAAATGAGAAAAAGAGAGGGTGAAGTTCAAAATATAAAGCAAATAGGGTCCAGTTATGTTTTTCTTTCATATTTTTTTAAGAAAAAGACAAAAAAGAACATGAAAAATACAAAAAGATGGCACTTTCCCATCATTTTCCAAAAATAAAAGAGTAAAAAAAGGAAAAAGAAAATCCAAAAAGAGTTTCGTGTTTCATCATTTTTCAAAAAAAAAAATATTTTCTCTAAATTATTTGTTAATTTTTAATTCTTGCCCGCATCCAATCTTCCCGAACTACGCATACCTGATTCTCATCTTTCGAGGTGGGATATATATGCAACCCACATAGGATCCAATATTCCTAGTATCTTATGTTCTTGGCTTCGCGGGCTCTTAGCCAAATCTTGCATGTCTTGGTACTTTTGCCACGTAGGCCGTTTTGCAAAAATAGACTCAATCATGTCTTGCATGTGTCCAACATGAAGTGTTATTATCTCACATAATGTTGTATGTATTAAACTTTATTTGGTATTAATTTGCTCATACATGTGTGGGTCTACTTATCGGAGTTTGAGCATGACATACGGCTCAGCACCATCAAGTCAGGACTGCCACATTCGTGTCACGCCTCGAACCTAGGCCTGGATGTAACATGATACTTGGTGCCTGACTACATGTGACCGAGCGAACCAACTAGCTGGCTGAATCAACTTTTGATGTCATAACATACTGAATTCGGAAGATAAACTAACACATGATGATATACTGAAAGTCTGAATGATATAAATCAAAGTGCGAAAATACTAAAACAAGTCTAAAACATATATGTAGCCAACATTGCTTAACTTGAAAAGCCTGGGACTTTGTTTAAATGTTACTCTAATCTGCGAAGCCTCCAATGAAGTACTGAAAATACTAACTATCTGAAAATACTGAAGCCTGTAAGGTAATGATAATTCCCCAAAAGAACTGGGGATCACCAAATAGCAGGTACGAGAATCCTAGCACTCTGAATCATCAATCTATAAATCATCACATGCATCGTGAGATACAGGCCCCTAGCAAAAGGGACGTCGGTACATTTGAATTTCACTCGTATGTAAAGCAACTAAAAGATAGAATTAAAAATGCTGAAATTGAAACTAAGCTGATAACTGAGAATTGATAATTGATAACTGAAATAATAACTATTGAAACTAAAACTGAAATGATAACTGATAATTGATAACTGAACTGATATCTCGTAATTGAAGTGATAACTGATAACTGAAACGATAAAGGAAGTAAGGATATGAATACTCCCTCTTCTGAATGATGAAAAACTTGTTTATCTGAATAAGCTATGGCCTCGGGCCCAATATATATGTTCACAAGCTACGGGCTCAGGCCCAAGTATATGTATATATAACTACGACCTCATGCCCAAAAATGCATAAAGCATATACTACTACATCAAGCTCAAACATGCATAAAGCATAAACTACGGCTGCATGCCAAAATATAGGTGTTCAACATTAAGGAATTTAAAATCATGAAGCAACACATGATAGTGAAATATGGAATCACACTGAGTTACATGATACTGGAATACTGGAGCACAATGAGTTACATAATAATGGAATACTAAATGGGACTAGACTGAGACATGTATTCTTGAACTGATTATGAACACTGAGACTTCAACTGTTTATGGCATACTGAGTAATCTATACTAAGACTTGGGGGAACCAAACCCAATTCTATATTCAATACACACTGAGCTCACAACTTTCAAAATGAAAGTCATGAACGAATTATGAAGCTGAAGAATAGAAGTTCTACAACTATTCAAGGAACTAGGCTAAACTATATTTCTGAGGCAATTGGTAATGCCGTAAAAGAAACGTAGTGAAGGGAGAATAATTACAATTCCCAAACATAAAGAGTTAGCCTCACATACCTTAACTTCCTGCTCTTGAGCCTAATACAAAATTCGCCAACCCTTTTCAACTTTAATCTATATCAATACAAGTAAACGGGATTCTATATTTGCAATAATACTCATGTTTTGGTTACTTAGGTATTTTCTCAAACACTTGGTGCCATAAAATTTCATATTACTTATTAATGGTGTCTCTACACCCAATAACCCATTCTCTTGCTCCTAGATAAATTCTAAAGTCTCAAATGATTATAATCAACATCATTCTTTATCACCCATAAGATAAATAGTACCCTTAACCAATAATCAACAAATAAAACCCATAATTGTTCATGATTTTCTATCAAATCTATCAACTCATATATAATAAACTTGTAGTCTACAATCATTAATCCAACACTATAATCAATTAGAGGGTTAAGATATTACCTTTTTGATGTTCAATCTTGTTGAATTCGTATTTTAGGATATCTTCTCTCAACAATGATGCCCCAATCGAATATCTAATGATTTGGAGGGCTTACCCATGTTAATAAGAAGTTGGAAAGTTGAAATTAACTTACAATCACCATTAAAACTTACGTTGGATGGTGAAGGGAACCTTAAGGAGTTAGGTTTTTGGGAGTTCCCCTTTCTAGAGCATGTTTTTGTGTTTTGGGGCTATAGGGGACGAAGTAGGGCTTTAAAATGACCCCCCATGAGTGCCCCCACGCACCTGATAGACCTGACCATGCACCTGACCACGTAAAATGGTAGTAACACTACCTCAGGAGAGCGGCCACGCTCGGGGCGCGCTCAGGGCATGCATATCGCATACTGTTCTATAAAATGTGCATAACGTTTTGCACAGAGATCCGTTCGGGCTCCATAATATATAGTTGGAAAGATATTTCAAAGTTATACAGCTTTTATACTTTGAGTATTCCCAAAGTTATTACAAATTTTCACTAAAACCTACTGGAAGACAGACCTTATTCAAACTTAGTCGATTTTGTCAAATCTTATGCACCTCATTTTCCATCTTGATTTTGAAACAACTATTTTACCCATAATCATCCCGATAGGAATTCACATGTCCAAAATATAACCTTACTACTCCTTTAACTTATTCATACCTAAGCCAAATTTACGGGGTGATACATTATCTCCCAATTGGGATCATTCATCCTCGAATAATTGTCCTGACTGTAACTTCTGCTAAATCCGGACCTTAAACGGGTCTAGTGGAAACATGAACATTCATTAAAACTTGTATACTAAATTGAATTAATACATGATTACTTAACTGTTGCAATACTGAACTGAATGACTACTGCATTGACTGAATATCAGTCTTCCATGGATACGTGAATACTAAACTAAATTAGATATATGAATATTGAATTGGCACGAATATTTGAGTAATCTGAGTAATAAGCGGTCATGAATGTATATGTATTGGACTAACATGAGTAGCTGTGTATTGAGCTGACATGAGTATCTGAGTACTGAACTGACATGAGTATCTGAGTACTGAAGTGACATGAGTATCTGAGTACTGGAGACATTAATGTTATAACATGACATATGAAACACTAGTTGTACCACCACTAATTATGGTGGCAACGCCAACTCATAAGCTAATTGACCGATCCTTCGCAAGAATATATATGACCCAATGTAGCAGGGACTATGCTTCCCCTTCTTCGCAAACCTCACAGTGCTTTTCATAAGAGAATCTTTCAGAAACACCCAATCATCAACTTGAAACTCTAGGTCCCTATGTCTCAAGCTCGAATAGGACTTTTGGCGGCTCTGAGTTTTCTTCAAACGCTTTTGAATCAACTTAATGATGTGCCGGAGAATTTCGGCACATTTGAATACTAATTGCTTATATTTAGCTTGTTTTAATGCAATTCTCTCCGTTACTTATGTAGTTTTGTTGTTTCTATTGTGCATAAAGACTAAGGATCCAAGAAAATGGAAATGGAAGAAAAAAGACAAGAAAAGAGCAAAATGTAGCAAGAAACTGGTCTGCAGCTCACTATGTGATCGCAGATCAGATATGCGAGCCGCAAAGTGCACGCCAAATCGCAGACACAAGCAGAGATCTGGGCTAAATTTCAAGTCAAGAATGCAGGTCCACTATGCAACCGCAGAACACATATGCTAGCCACAGAGTCAACCGCAAACCAACCATGAAGTTCACTGAATGATGAAACTGCGACGCAAAATGCGATTGCATTTCTGCAATGTGATCCGCACAACTAGAATGCGATAAAGACCTGTAAACTAGGGTTCCATTCGGCGGTAAGGATGATCAAGATGCGGACCACATATGTGCTCTGCGACATGAATGCAGTCGCATATCAGACTTGAAAGGGCATTTTTGTCCGCTTTCTGTCCCGACTTTTGAGCCCACTATAAATAGTTTTATGATGTCTTTGTGGGCTCATCTTGTCTAGTCTTTGCACTACATTCCAAGACATTAATATTCCTCACTTTTGGAAGCTTTTGGGTGAAGATTCTCTACTTTTTAAGCTTTTATGACATTAAATACTCTTTTGATTTTGTATTGTAGCACGAGTAGCTAACTTTAAATACTAAGGTTGTGGACCCTAAATGGGTATTATGTTAATGGGTGTTTAACATTGAACATATATATAATGGTTGGTTGTTATTTATTTATTTCTCGTGCTTCATTTATTGTTGGTGGTTGCAAATATTTATAAGTGCCATTAAATTCTACTTTGCTAGAGAAAGTGGGTTAGAATTTGGTAGAAGTAAATATCAAAAACTCAAGGCTTTAAACCTTGTTTAATAAAATCGCTTAGGGATAAGTGGGTTTTATTTGGCATATATTGATTTTTATTAATTGCAACTCTTTTACATTTGGGAAAATTATAAAGAGGAAATACTATCCAACTATTGGAAAATATTGGATAGTCGCTTAGACATCAATTGCATATCAAAAGGACCGACCATTAGAAATATATCATATTAACACCGATAGCATTACATTTTATTAAATGGGACACAACCTTGGTTTCTTTAATCCAATTAATTACGTCTTTAATATTCCAGTTAGTTATTACTTCAAAACAAACTCAATTCATACTCTTGTCATTATTAATCCGTATTCCTGCTACTAGTAACAGGATAGAATTACGACTTTAGTCGGGCAACACACTATTCTAGTAACCTTTTCACACCTATTCCCTGCGGGATTTGACCCCAACCTTATTGGGTTATTATATTTGACATCGACCACCGTACACAGTTTATAAAAAGTGTAATTTGAGCATATCAAATTTTGGCGCCGTTGCCAGGGAATACGGTTTTGAAATTACTGATTAGTGTGTGCTTTAATTTATGCCTGATTATATTCCATCACACTTTGCTTGTTTTGCTTGGTGTTCATAGGAAAACATGTCTGATTCTGGTGATGACGTAGAGGTAGAACTAGGAGAGAATCCTTTTGCGGACATTGAAGAGTACATTGAGGATACAAATGCTATTGTACCTCCAGTTGTTGGTGCTGCAGCGTTCAAAGTGGAACATATTTTAATCTTTTTGCTCAAAGCTGAGGGGTTCATCAGAAATTCCACCGATAATGATCCAACGCAGCACCTTAGAAACTTTTTGGGTGTGTGTGCAAAGCATAACCATGTCTCTGATGATGCCTTGAAGTTGAGATGCTTCAAGTACTCTCTTGCTAGGGATGCAAGGAGATGGCTCTCGAATCTACCACCAAACTTATTCGGGCAGTCCTATCTAAGTGGTTCCCGCAAAGTAAAAAGTCTGAGCTGCGGGATAAAATCTACTTCTTCAAACAAACACAGGGAGAACAGTTGCATGAGCCATGGGATTTTTTCAAATTATATTTGGTGAGGTCTCCAAACCATGGTTTCTCGGATTCTATGCTATTAGAAAAGTTCTATATGGGTCTGGATCCTATGAACTAAGCTATAGCCAAAAATGCGGCTGACGGATCCTTCATGGATAAATCATTCCCAAGGGTGACACAAATCCTTGACAAAATGGCACAACACAATCAAGCGTGGCATTTCGAGGACACCTCAGGTGGGGTTGCATATGGTTCTCCTTCCTTGACCAACTTGATCAAGGAGAATCAAGAGAGGGACCAAATAATTGCAGGGTTGGCTACGAATGTAAATGTGTTGAAAAAAATGTTCATGGAAAATCAAACAAAAAAGGTGAAGTAGTCGAGGATGTGCAACCCATATCCAATGAAGAGTTTGAATAACCTAACAACTCAACAACCCTTAAGGAGGGTATCAAAGACAAAATTATCAGGGTCAAGGGCAACAAAGTCAATGGAGGCCAAACCCGCAAGGGCAAAGCAACCAAAAATGGAGACATGACCAAGGTGGCTCAAACCAAGGGATTCGGAACAACAACAACAAATTTTCTAATCATAGTTCAAACCCCTATGTTCCTCCAAAGGGTCAATATTCGAACCAAGGGTCTTCTAGTGAATTGAAGTTGGAAGCTATGCTTGAGCGGGTGTTGCAAAATCAAGAAAAATCTGATGCTTCCATGAGGAACATGACTGAGGTTGTTGGATCTCATACCGTCTCCATCCAAAAATTGGAGATGCAAATGAGAGACCTATTCAAAGAGCAAAATCCAAAAGAAAAAGGCTCCCTAGTGACACGGTTGCAAATCCAAGAGGTAGTGGGAGTGGTCCAACTGCTCACATCATGGCGATCACTACTAGGAGTGGGAAAGTGCTACACGGAGAGGGTGAACATATGGTTGTAGAAGAAGAGTCCGAACAAAGGGTTGAGGTTGAAGAGCCAAATGTTGTCGAGGTTGAAAAGATTCCGAAAGAAGTGAAAGTGCAAAAAGAGAACCGGGAAGAGGTGAAGGAAAAAGTGAAAGAGACACGAAAAGCTATTCCACCTATTCCTAGACTTCCTCCCCCATTTCCTCAAAGGCTCGCACGAAAGATTGATGATAGCAAACTTGAAAAATTCTACGACATCCTCAAGCAATTAACGATGAATATTCCTTTTGTGGAAGCGTTTCAAGATATGTCGGGGTTTGCGAAATATTTAAAAGATTTGATCACCAAGAAGAAGACGACAAAGCATGAGGTGGTAAACAAGACCCACTGGGTTAGCTCTATTATTGCCACAACTCCGATCCAAAAGAAAGAGGACCTGAGAGCCTTTAATATTCCATGCACTATTGGGGCACGTGAATTTGCAAGATCCCTTTGTGACAATGGGGCTAGCATCAACTTGATGCAACTTTCCATTTATAAGCAAGCAGGATTAGGCATGCCGAGGCCAACAAGTATGAGATTACAAATGGCCGATCGTTCCATCAAGAGACCGGTAGGAAATGTTGACGATGTGATTGTGAAAGTTGGAGAATTCCATTTTCCTACCGACTTCGTAATTCTTAATTGTGCTGTTGATAAAGAAATCCCTATCATTTTGGGGAGACCATTCCTAGCCACGGGAAGAGCACTAATGGATTCAGAGCGGAACGAAATTAAATTTCGGGTGAATGATGAAGAAGTCACATTTCAAGCAAGCAAGGGTATGAAGTTGCCCCATGAGTATGAGAGCATTTTAGTGATAGATGTTGTTGATGAGGTGGAAGATGCCGTTGAATTGAAAATGGAAGAACAATGCCTTGGTGAGGCATTGACGACTATCTTGGTAAATTTTGATGGTGAAGACATGGATGGGTACATAGAGTCAGTAAATGTATTGGAGGGTCTTGGATCCTACACTTATACTCCAGCAGAGCTTTCTCTTGACTTGGAGAATCGAGCCACACCCCCCGCAAAGCCATCAATCATTGAGACACCTCAACTAGAGCTTAAACCACTTCCCCCAAACATAAGGTATAAATTTCTTGGCTCTAATGATACTTTACTTGTAATTGTTTCGTCTTTGTTGAATGATGTGTAGGTATAGAAATTGTTGGAAGTCTTGAAGGAGCATAGGGAGTCCATTGGATGGACAATTGCGCACATCCAAGGAATTCCCGTAGGAATTTGTGAACACAAGATCCAATTGGAGAGTGACACAAAGCCAAGTGTGGAGCATCAACAACGATTGAATCCATCAATACAGGAGGTGGTAAAAAAGCAAATCATCAAGTGGTTGGATGCCGGGGTGGTATACCCTATCGCCGATAGTTCTTGGCTGAGCCTGGTGCAATGTGTGCAGAAAAAAGGGAGGCATGATCGTAATTGAAAATGATAAAAAGGAGTTCATCCTAACAAGAATGGTGACCGGTTGGAGGGTATGCATGGATTACCGGAAGCTCAACAGTGCAACATGCAAAGACCATTTCCCTATGCTTTTTATTGATCAAATGCTTTATCGGATAGCGGGAAGGTCATTCTATTGCTTCCTTGACGGATATTCCGGCTACAACCAAATTAACATTGCATTGGAGGATCAACAGAAAAAACATTCACTTGCCCCTATGAAACTTTTGCCTTTAGTCGGATTCCATTTGGTTTGCGCAATGCTCCGGCTACTTTTCAAAGGTGCATGATTTCCATTTTCTCTGACATGGTGGAGGATTTTCTAGAGATCTTCATGGATGACTTCTCGGTAGTAGGTGACTCTTTCGAGCATTGTCTTAACAATCTTAGACAAGTACTTAAGATATGGGAGGAAACCAACCTTGTACTTAATTGGGAGAAATGCCATTTCATGGTAGATGAAGGCATTGTACTGGGGGATAAAATTTCAAAGCATGGCATTGAGGTTGACCGAGCTAAGATTGAGATTATTTCCAAGCTTCCTCCACCTACTTCTGTAAAAGGTGTTCGAAGTTTCTTGGGGCATGCCAGATTTCATAGGCGGTTCATCAAGGATTTCTCCAAAATTGCAAATCCTATGTGCAAACTCCTTGAGAAGGTGCCAAATTTGTTTTTGATGAAAAATGCCTCAAGGATTTTGATGAATTAAAGCTAAGGCTCACCACGGCACCTATTATAGTCACACCCGATTGGTCTCTTCCTTTAAAACTCATGTGTGACGGTAGTGGTGTAGCTATTGGAGCAATGCTTGGCCAACGTCTCAACAAGGTTCTCCACCCAGTTTATTATGCAAGTAAGACACTCAATGGGGTGCTAATGAATTACACGGTGACTGAGAAAGAGCTTCTTGCCATTGTTTATGCCTTTGAGAAATTCCAGGCTTATTTGTTGGGATCCAAAGTGATGGTGTATATAGATCATGCTGCACTTCGCTATCTTATGGCAAAGAAGGATGCAAAGCCGCGGTTGATTCGATGGTTTTTATTATTGCAAGATTTTGACTTCGAGGTCAAGGATCGCAAGGGAACCCAAAATCAAGTAGCGGATCACTTATCAAGATTTGAGGAAGCAGGAAGACAACGGGGGGATCTTGAAATCAATGATGCATTAGCGGATGAACATATCTTGGCACTATCTAGCACCTTTTCTCCATGGTATGCTGACATTGCTAACTATTTGGTGAATGATCTTATTCCGGAGGGGTTGGAGTCTTATCAAAAGAAGAAGTTCTTGAGAGATTGTCGGCAATATTATTGGGAAGAGCCATACTTGTTTCGTGTTTGTGTCGACAACATCATCCAAAGATGTGTTCCCAAAGAAGAAGCTATGCTCATTCTAAAAGCGTGCCATAACTCGCAGGTTGGGGGTCATCATGGGGGAAATCGGACGTCGGCTAAGGTTCTTAAATGTGGGTATTATTGGCCTTCCATCGATCATGATACCAATCAAATGGTCAAGGATTTCGACCAATGTCAACGACAGGGTTCAATCTCCAAGAGGCATGAAATGCCTATGCACTTTTTGATGGAGATAAAGATCTTCAACGTATGGGGAATCAACTTCATGGTTCCCTTTGTAAGTTCTTGTGGGATGAAATATATCTTGGTAGTTGTGTACTAGTGTTCAAATGGGTTAAAGCAGTTGCCTTACCAAACAATGAGGCAAGGAGTGCGACTGCCTTCTTGAAGAAAAACATATTCACTCGGTTTGGCACTCCTAGAGCCATTCTTAGTGACGGTGGATCTCATTTCTGTAACAAGGCTTTCTCTGGGCTACTTGAGAAGTATGGCATGAAGCACAAGGTAGCAACACCTTATCATCCATAGTCAAGTGGTCAAGTTGAGGTTTCCAACCAGCAGATCAAAAGCATTCTAGCAAAAATTGTTAACGCTAATAGGACCGACTGGTAAAGGAAGCTAGATGATGCATTGTGGGCATACCGCACGGCATACAAGACTCCTATTAGTACTTTTCCTTATCGGTTAGTCTTTGGTAAAGCATTTCATCTACCCGTGGAGTTTCAACACAAAGCGATGTGGGCATTGAAAAGGCTGAACTTAGACTGGGTTGAAGCTGCAAATTTGAGGTTACCACAACTCAATAAAATGGAGGAATTTTGGTTCCATGCTTATAAAAGTGCAGCTGTATACAAAGAACGGATGAAGTTTGTCCATGACAACAAGATCTTGAAGAGAGAGTTCAAGGCGGGTGATTTTGTCTTTCTCTTTAATTCGAGGCTCAAATTGTTTCCGGGCAAGCTTAAATCAAAATGGTCCGGCCCATTCAAGGTGGTAAATGTATCTCCTTATAGAGCGGTGGAATTAGAATCAACAGATGGGTCCTGTACATTCAAGGTAAATGGCCAACACATCAAGCATTACTTGGTCACTGATGGAGAAAAACATTTGGTGGAGCAGCTGGCTCTCAAAGATGGTCCATGCCCGACCATTGAGTGAAATCAAAGGAACATTAACTTTGTCGTGTTGCGATGTTAAATCAAGCGCTTCATGGGATGCAACCCATGTGTGGTAACACGCTTTCATTCTTTGAATTTTTTATATATTTTTTTTGTAGATAGATTTTGTTGAGCAATTTAAAGTGTGTGTTAGAGTGCAGGGGGTTCAAAAGATCTCAATACATGGTAAGGATGCATAAAAAGGGAAAAAAAACCAACAGGTGAAGTATGCTGCATAGATTCGGTCGCATTATCATAATGCGGATCGCATTTTGACCCCAAACCTCAGCAGAACGTTTGGTTAAAATGGAGGTCATAAATGCGGTGTGGTGGTGCATTATGCGGTCCGTATTTCACCTATGTGACCGCAATTTGCACCGCATTTGCCTCCTCTCAGTTTGGTCTTCAACTTCACCGCATAACACATATGTGGTCGCATTGTGTGTTATGCGGTGTCCCTTCCTCCGCAGAATGCACAAAGTATGTCGCATATCTCTCCCGTCTCTCACTCACTTAAAACAAAAAAGGGAAATATAAAACGACAAAGGGGAAGAACACGAACAGGCGCCGAGATTCAACCAAATGACTCAAATTGTCACACTCAGTGTCCCAACCATCAAACTTTACTGGTACGCACCCTCCCTCATTTTATTTTTTTTATTTTTCATTGTGGTTTCTGAGTTATTCTTAGATTTAATCATATGCAAAAATGTATAGATGTTTGTGTAGTTTTTTCCCTATGATATTGGTCACTTTGGGTTGAGCATGCTTTGGGGGTAAGGGGTAGCACAAAAATAAGATCGCCATTGTTGTAAGCTAGGGTAACCTGTGTAGAAGACGACGTCTGCGGTCCGCATATTGAAAATGCAGTCTGCATTTTGGCCACAGAATCAAACTCTGGGTACTCTAAGGATGATGGTGAACTGCAGCCGTTATGCGGTCGCATAATTACAATGCGGTCCGCATTTTGACCGCACAATTGAACCCCAGCCTTGCTATTGGAGATGGTGAAATGCGGTGGGTCTGCAGTCGTATAATTGACATGCGGTCCGCAAACCTACCACAGACTTAAGCAGAAGTCCCAGTTTTTGAGCCTTGCATTTTGCGTCCATTCTGCGATCGCATTCTCTACTTTGCGGTGAGATACGCTATCGCATTTGGTGATACATGTTTTGGACAAGTCCAGTCTGTGATGGTTATGCGATCCGCATAGTGGTTATGCGACCGCATAATCCATTGCAGATTGAACACACTTTGAGGCCATCAGTTTTGCGATGACTCTGCGGTCCACATTGTGGTTTTGCGACCGCAGAGCACATCGCATTTTGAGCTTTTTCTTTTAATTTTTATGTGTTTTCCTCTACTATGCTTATGTGGTCACTCACATTTCATCCTTGTTCAGGTATGGCTCCCAAACAAAAGCATGCCCTAACAAGGTCATCCTCTAGTCGTCCTACACCAAAAGCAAAGTGATTAAGGGCAGAGTCTGATAAACCACGCCCCTCCCATTCTGATTAGGAGGTGCTCTTGCCGGAGGTTGACGTCATGGCCGAGGCTAGAAGGAAACAAGGTGCTGACTACCAGCTCCGCTGGGGGGTAGAAGGCTCCGAGCAAAAGTATAGGGAAGGGCTCGTCAAGCGTAAACTCCTGCTCGAGAAGCAACTGAGCTTAAATGGGTTGAAAGACAAGTATCCCCATATATTGCAGAACATAAAGAAGAGAAGGTGGGAGTACTTCACTGAGCCACCTGCTGAGTTCAATGAATCCCTTGTCCAAGCATTTTATGCGTCGTATGGGGCCTCTAGAACCAAGTATCATAAATGCAACAGAGTGTTCACCGATGAAGTGCTTGTTCGAGGGCAAACGGTTTTCTGCCACATAGGTGCCATAAACCAATTATATGTCCCAGACTGAAGTCCCGGCATAGTAGAGTAAATTGGCAAGCAAAGAAAATGAGCGAGGGTGGATTGCCTCAGTGATCGCAAAGGGGACCCCTGCCTGGATCAACCCTAGGCAAAAGATTTACAAGGAGAGGTTTTCAAGAGAGGGTCGCTTTTGGCTCAGTATTCGCAACTCTAGATTGATACCGACTCAAAAAGAGACTGAAATATCTATTGAAAAGGCGCTTCTCTTTGCATGAATCATGAGTGGTATCAAAATAGATGTTGGAGCTGCGATATTCCAAGAGATAGGGATTCGGGAAACACAGTCTGCTACTTCACTCTCGTTCCCTTATTTAATCACAACCATATGCAAATCCGTGTAAGTTCCTATAGATGAGCGCAAAGACAAAAACGGGAAGGAAACACAGGTCATTGATATTACCAGACTTAGTGATTTTGTTATCCCACCGGTCAGTCCAGTTGAGGAACAGACTACGGAAGAGCCTTCCGATTCCCAGCCCACCGCAACCTCTCAGGCTACTGTGGAAGCACCCTCTACCTCTGAGCCTGCTCCTAAATCCACCACTGTCCAGCCCGCTACAGCCATTCCTGCTGTCTCAAAGCTTGGTTTATTGGCTCAGCATGCCAATACCAAGGTAGACTAGCTTTTGAAGACTTTGCCGACGCTCATAAAACAAGCCCTGACTCCGTTGCAAGCCTCAGTGATAGACCTTAAACAGCGGAAATCTAAGTATGAGGATCGGTTGAAGCAACCTGAGTTGTGGATGGAGAAGATAGAGCAGAGGGAAGTTAGTGGATTACCTGTCCTCAAGGAGGAGGTTGCTTCTATGAAGATTGAACTCCAAAAGATGTAAAACTTGGTGTTCGATCTGTCATCCCTCCTTCCCATTGATGGTGACCAGGCTACAGGCACAGTACCCCCAAACTTAGGTCTTGATTTCTCTACACTGATGACTGATACTGCCCCTCCTCCACCACATATTGAGATCCCTTCTGGGGAGGAGTCCGGATGTTTTGGTAAATCAGAAGATGAGGAGGAAGATTGGGGCGATGATGAGGAAAGTTCGGGATATTCAAGCGGTGATGGCCCTCAGGATAAGGGAAAGCAGATTGCGGATGCCTCTGTCGAGGATGCTGTTATTGAGGAGGCTGCTGTAGCAGAGGTGGAACAAGTAGATATGCAGACAGCGATCCAGCGGTCTCTAGTAGACATGGCTACTCCTACATATCCTTTAGCTACCCCATCATCAATGGGTGCATCCAGCAGCTCTCAGGCTTCACCACCAGCTCCAGCTCCAGTACCCACTCCTGCTATGAGCCAGCCTGAGGGCACTATTCCATTAGAGGAGGTCACATCTCGGACCTAACTGGCATCGGTCCCAGTTTCCACATCCGAGGGTGACCCCTCCAATACTCCGCTATCTACTGCCTCCCATAGCACTTAGTGTGCCCCAGGGAGCCCCCCTCAAACTTATCTCTCTGTTTTTATGCATTGGGGACAATACATGCTTTTAGTTGGGGGTGTTTGGTAGCATTGTAGATATTTTTTTTTGTGATATTGGAAATTGGAATTGGAAACTGTTATACATATGCATATCTTTATGTTGCAATCAAACTCATGTACTTATGAGTATTTTGTGTTCGGTATATATTAGTATGACTTCGGTACATAAGTTGTGTTATGAAATGTGTATATGTTAATAGTAGTTTTTGTTTTGTGTTCATAGTTGTTTTTTGTTCATAGTAGTGTCCATAAATAGCAATTATTAATCAATTCCCCTTGGTTTTTCTTCCCTCGGTCCTTTTCCAAGGGTGTAATAGTAGAACCAGGAGAGTAGGGTGAATCATATTGACTAGTTTGGTGTAATTGCCTAGTATCAAGCATGTGCGTCTGTACATAGCATATACCTTTCCACATGTATATAAAAAAAAGATCAACTATGTGAACATGTGCCTATGATGAAAACTTTGAATGCCAAGTGTTGACTGAAAAGCATCAAACTATGTGAGTGAAACAGTTCATGTGCCATGTGAGTGTGAATTCCCTGTGTGTATATAGTTCTTGTGTGTACTTCTATTATCCAGAACTTGCCCGGTTGGTCTTTCAATGCTAATGATAGTATGTTTTGTTGGAGGGATGATCTTAGGCATTCTTTGTCTTATTTGCTAGACCTCTGTAACCTTTCAAGCCGACCTGTACATAAATAATATCACTAGTATCCAATTTGAGTCTTTAAACATTTTCTTTGGCCAACTCATTACAAACCTCTCCCTTTTTTGTAAAATAATCCCCTCTCTTGAACTCGTCCCTCCTTGAAAATTGAGAATGAGGCTAAAAGCCTAAGTTGGGGGTGGTGTCATAGTGGAGGGCAGTGAGGTTGTACGTTGAGTTAGGACCACATGCCTCAAAAGTGTTTGTTGTAGATTATTCATGCTCCAAAAGGAAAAAAAGAAAAAAAAAGAGAAAGATTTGTGTAAAAAAAATAGAAAATATGTGTATATATATAAAGTATGGAGCCTTGAATACAAATTAGAAGAGGTATGTAAGGTTGTTCTATATTGGAAACTAGATGAAAGTGAAGCTATAGGGGTTTGAAAAGAAGCAAAGTGCATAAGAATGAAACAATGTGAGTAGTGTTTAAGGAGGGTGAAGTCACTTATACCGAAATGTTCATCCAACCCTGCCCTAAACCTACATTACAAGCTAAAAAAGTCCTTATGGGACCTTCAACCGAACACTCTTGACTATGCGATGAATTAAAATAAGGGCAAGCTTATGGTATGAAATGTTGTAGCACTTGAAGTTCTTTCTGAGAGTGAGTGTATTTGTAAAATGTACCTTTTTGTTACCCTTGTAAATATTGTGATTTTGGGACCTTCTTTCTAGTGAGGGTACATGAGCTGTGGAGTTAAAGAAAAGTTAGGCTTTTGAGTCAAATTCAATCGTGCTCACTTGAGTGTAACATTTTGTCGCAATGTCTGAGCCTCAGGGTTCACAAGTTGATTAGTTTTCCATATATATACTATCAGTTCAGGAAGGGTAAAACAATTGTAAATGCATGCTTGAAGTACTAGCAATGAACACCACCCCTAGTCATTATCGTTTCATGTTTTGTAAATAAAGTCTAGAATAGGCTAAGTTTGTTTTAGTTGCTTGAAGACAAGCAAGAGTTTAAGTTGGGGGTGTTGATGTGCCGGAGAATTTTGGCACATTTCAAAACTAATTGCTTAGATTTTAGCTTGTTTTAATGCAATTATCTCCTTTACTTATGTAGTTTTGTTGTTTCTACAGTGCATAAAGACTGAGGAACCAAGAACATGGAAATGGAAGAAAAAAAGTCAAGAAAAGAGCAAAATGTAGAAAGAAAGCTGGTCTGCGACTCACTATGCGATCGCAGATCAGACATGCGAGCCGCAGAGTGCACGCCAAATCGCAGACACAAGCAGAGATCTGGGCTAAATTTCAAGTCAAGAATGCGGTCCACTATGCGACCACATAACCAACATGCGAGCCGCAGAGTCAATCGTAAACCAACCATGAAGGTCACTAAATGATGAAACTGCGACGCAAAATGCGATCGCATTTCTGCAATGCGATCCGCACAACTAGAATGCGATGAAGACCTGTAAACTAGGGTTCCTTTCAGAGGTAAGGATGTTCAAGATGCGGACCACATACGTGCTCTGCGACACAAATGCAGTCGCATATCATACCTGAAAGGGCATTTTTGTCCGCTCTCTATCCCGATTTTGAGCCCATTATGAATAGTTTTATGATGTCTTTGTTGGCTCATCTTGTCTAGTCTTTGCACTACATTCCATGACATTAATATTTCTCACTTTTGGAAGCTTTTGGGTGAAGATTCTCTACTTTGTAAGCTTTTATGACATTAAGTGCTCTTAGGATTTTGTATTGTAGCATGAGTAGCTAACTTTAAATACTAAGGTTGTGGACCCTAAATGGGTGTTATGTTAATGGGTGTTTAACATTGAATATATATATATATAATGGTTGGTTGATATTATTTATTTCTCGTGCTTCATTTATTTTTGGTGGTTGCAAATATTAACAAGTGCCATTAAATTCTACTTTGCTTGGGAAAGTGGGTTAGAATTTGGTAGAAGTAAATATCAAAGACTCAAGGCTTTAAACCTTGTTTAATAAAATTGCTTAGGGATAAGTGAGTTTTATTTGGCATATATTGATTTTTATTAATTTAAACTCTTTTACATTTGGGAAAATTATAAAAAGGAAATACTATCCAACTATTGGGAAATATTGGGTAGTCGCTTAGACATCAATTGCATAACAAAAGGACCGACCATTAGAAATATATCATATTAACACCTATAGCATTACATTTCATTAAAGAGGACATAACCTTTGGTTTCTTTAATCCTATTAATTACGTCTTTAATATTCCAGTTAGTTATTACTTCAAAACAAACTCAATTCATACTCTTGTCACTATTAATCCGCACTCCTGTTACTAGTAGCAGGATAGAATTACAACTTTAGTTGGGCAACACACTATTATAGTAACCTTTTCACGCCTATTCCCTGTGGGATTCGACCCCAACCTTGTTCGGTTATTATATTTGACATCGACCACCTTAAAAATTTTATAAAAGTATAATTTGAGCGTATCACTTAACTTTCTCTATAGTCTGACAGACCAAATCGGATCCTAACAACTCCACTTCTTTAAATTCGAACCAACCAATTAAGAATCTACACCTTTGCCCATAGAGAGCTTCATACGGTGCCATCTTGATACTAGAATAGTATGTTATTATTAGCAAGGTCAATGAGAAGTATGTGATCATCCCAATTACTTTTAACATCAAGGAAATATCCTCAACTGTTTGAATAATGTGCTCTGCCTGACCATCTTTCTGAGGATGAAAAACTTGTGCCTAGTCCTTTCTAAAAGAACTTCTAAACATTCATTTTAAACTGAGCACCACAATCCCAAATGAAGGACCACAGAGTCTTATGCAATTAGAGGATTTCCTGATTGTATAACTTGGTATAATATTCTATTGAATCTATTGTCTTTACTGCAAAGAAATGTGTTGACTTGGTAAGTCGATTTACAATCATCAAATCAAATCATGCTTTTAAAATGAGAACAATAAACCCATTATAAATTTTATATTTACTATATCCACTCAAAATATGTGTATTATGTGATAAAACACTAGTCTTTCTGCTGCTCGACTTTCACTTGCTGACAATTCAGACAATTGACACGATTTTCTTTTTCATGTCATTCAACAAATCAATCTCCTTGGTCATGATACATATTTGGGGAACCTGGATGGAAAGAATTCCAGGAATTATAGGCTTCTAACATAATCTTCCCTTTTTAAGTCCATCTATGTCTAGAACACACAATCTGTATTGGTACCTCAAAGTACCATCATCTCCCCTTTATTCAAAAGCCATCGTCTTATACCTGTGAATCCCCTCTTTCAACTACAACACATAGGGATTATCATATTGTTTCTCTTTCTCTTCGGCTTCTAAAGGGGAACAAGTCGTGTTCTAGACAACAACTTCATCATCTTCAGAGTTCGAAGTCGAACTCCTATCTTGGCTGGTGAACTTCTTTCACCAGAGTTCTCTTATCTACCTCAATCATGAGTTCTAGTTCTCACACTTTATCTTCTTAAGCAATTCACGAAAATACTTCTAGCATTATTGTGACCTTAGTCTTTGACCAGTACTCTGAAGACTAGAGTCTCGTTCAATGGCACTACCCTCGTGACACATAAATAGGCATGATTTTATAGTTTTTCTATGATCACTTTATCATCAATAACTAAGCTCAGATATCATTCTACTCACTTTGTGTTTCTTACATAGTCTAGACATAATCCATATGGTAATTATACAAATTTTCCCTCATTACTGAACTGATTTTTCTTTTTGATATCCCATGCTAACTATTCGATTTCAAATCTCTAACTGGACTTACTGAAAATTTTCACATCACCCTTTAGACCAAAGGTCTTATACTTGCGGATCCTTCTCTTTTTGTTGGGATCCAAATAATTTTCCTTATTTTCTGCAATTCTTTTCACTCTATGTCCATGACGACTCATCTTCCAACTAACTTCTGAGCTAGGAAAAACTAAGTTATCCACATAGTAGGAAACAAATGTATTCACAACCATCATACACACTCTTAATAATTTAACTCTGCTCACACTGTCAATCCTGGAGAAACCACATTTTGATAATTCCTAAAGGCTATTCTTCTATAGTTTGCTCTCTTACTGCTAGCTGATTATTTTTTTCACTATCACTGTACTTCGAATTTAACTTAAACTCTTTGGGCTCTAACACACGTTCAGTATTTCAAAATATCATCCACTTACTAGAGTTAACCTAGTAAGTGAATCAAATTGTACCTCTAGCTCTGCTAAAGTTGCTAATTCACTGTATCAACTCAAAACTTACTTATTATTCTTTTTATAAACACATACTAGAATCACGTTTTCTTTTTCTACTTTGGATAACTGAAGTGAGGAATAAGTTTATTTCTAACTTCTCTCATCATTCGTCCCTATTATATGGTCGCATAATATCCCTTTTTTCCTAAGCTATGTGCATAAATCACACTTAGGGAATTCATCTGTCCTAAACAGTATTAGAATATCTAACCCCAAAATTTCTATATAATACAAAATCATATCATACTATAAACATCTGCGGTAATCACTTAGTCACATAACCTAAAGGGGAAAAGCCATATCTTTTATCTTACATCAATAGCTGCTTCTTATAGTAGCTTACTAACATGGTACTTCTAGTTCTGATTTGAATAAATATAAACAACATAAAATCGTTCCTGAGATTCACTATTGGCTGATCTTTGTTCTCATTGCGTACATCATATCTTCTAGTTATTTGCATGAGTTGTACGAAATCACATCTTTGGTAATAACAAACATTTCTGATTCCTAGGTATTTTACCTTAAGCTATTTTCTATCCAAAACTATAGTGAGCAATGTTAGGGTCTGATATCTGAACTATCATTATCCAACTTGTGGCTCTATTTCCAAGAATTAAATGATGTTTTCCTAGGAGTTAAAACACATACGAATGCACTTCTATGCATAAAATTATCCTTCAAAGTATACCATCATCTGATAAATTAATTGACGCGCCACTGGTGGGTCTTAGTCTTAATCAAGACCTAAAATATGCGAAGGTTTCGCTATAATCATTGTTACTTACATTTTATTTGAGAACCCATATGCATCACTGTATACTCATAAGTCACCAGAAATTTTGATACACTGAAAATTGGATATTTGGTAAACATATAATTGAATACTGGCGACTGAATAACCATAAATTGCTAACTGAAAGACTGTATAATTGGTAATTCAGGTAAACTAATAGCCATAAGACATAATAACTGCTTTTGTACTCTTTACTAAGGTTATTCTCTAATTTGCACTACTATCCATTGCATCCCACTTTTAACATCCTATCAAGACTCACATTTACCTAGTTGTACTCCATAACTATACCCCAATGGGAAATTATCCTATCTAGGACTTTTGGTTTCTCCTACGTGTCACTTGGGCATCCAATACGTTTAGAATTCAATAGGAAGAGAAGGTTACCTATTGCTATAAGTTTCATGACACAATCTAGAGTAGAAAGAAATGAGACAATCCGTGATGTCTTAGTAGTTAACCATTTATATGAGTGGCCGGCACACACATATAAAGGAAACTCCACTAGACACGGCATAATAGACTCCCTAGGACGCTAGAACCTAGTGCTCTAATACCAAGATTTATCACACCCTAAACCTGGGCCTGGAGGTAACACGACACTCGGTGTCTGACTACATGTGACCGAGTGAACCAACTGGCTTGCTGAATCAACATGTGATATCATAACATAGTGAATACGGAAGATGAACTAACATATGCTGACATACTGAAAGTCTGGATGGTATAACTTAATGTGCGGAAATACAAAAACAAGTCTGAAACATATATGTTGCCAACATTGCTTAACATGAAAATCTTGAGACTCTATCTAACTATTACTCTAGTCTATGACGCTTCTAATGAAGTACTGAAAACACTGACTATCTCAAAATACTATAGACGGTAAGGTAAAGATAATTCCTCGAAAGAACTGGGGATCACCAAATAGCTAGTACGAGAATCCTAGCGCTCTGAATCATCAACCTGTAAATTATTACATGCATCGTGAGATGTAGGCATTGAGCAAAAGGGATGCTAGTACATTTGAATTGCACTAGTATGTAAAGACACTAAAAGAAAGAGTTAAAACTACTGAAACTGAAACTAAGTTGATAACTGAGAATTGATCATTGATAACTGAAATGATAACTATTAAAACTGAAACTGAATTGATAACTAATAACTTATAATTAAATTATAACTGGTAACTGAAAAGATAACTTATAATTGGAATGATAAAGGAAGCAAGGATATGAATACTCCCTGTCCTTAATGACGAACAACCTGTTTATATGAATAAGCTAAGGCCTCGGGCCCAATATATATATGCACAAGCTACGGCCTCAGGCCCAAATATATGTATACATAACTACGGCCTCAGTCCCAAAAATTCATAAAGCATAAACTATAGCCACGAGAACAAACAGGCATAAAGCATAAATTACGGCGTCAGGCCCAAGAATGCATAAAGCATATAAACTATGGCCTCATGTCTAATATTGTTGTTCTGTAATGACTCAATCGATCGTTGTGAGCTTTTGAACTTTGATCAGCGGTTCTCAGGCATGACTTGCCACGTGTTATGTATTATGACCGATGTAGATCATTGATTTTGTGTTTTCATGGAAATAGGTATGAATTTGAAAGAAAAGTCTCAGTTGAAAGCTTTGAATTCGAAAGGGTTGACCAAGAGTTTAATTATTTGTATATGAGCTCAGATCGGAATTTTTATGATTTGGTTAGCTTCGTTAGGTGATTTATGACTTAGGAGCGTGATCGGAATGCATTTTGGAAGTCCGTGGAAGGATTTGACTTGAATTGGCAAAGTTAGTATTTTGGCGGATTCCGGTTGATGGGTAAAGTTTTGATATGATGGTTGGAATGAAATTCTGAGAGTTTCTGTAGCTTCATTATGTTATTTGGGATGTGTATGCAAAATTTAAGGTCATTCAAACGAGGTTTGATAGGCTTTTTGATCGAATTCGGAATTCGGATGTTTTGGAATTCTTATGCTTTAATCCGAGGGTGATTTGATATGTCGATGTTGTTTTGAGCATTCCGAAAGTTGGAACATGTTTGAATTATGTTATAGGGGCATATAGGCATGTTTGGTCGGGGTCCCATGAGGCTCAGATATGTTTTGGAAGAGTTTTTGGAAGATTTTGGTGTTTTGAATATAAGCACGTAATGATCCAAAGGTCCATTTTTGTTCAAGAGATCAAAATTTTATTTTGAGACTTCCAGAATTTTGATAATGAATTATTGGAGTGATCTGAAAAGTTTGTTCTGATTTCATCAAGTCGCGATTGGGTTTTTGACGTGAATCATGAGTTAATTGTTTAACGAGCGAAATGGATATCGCACTGAGCAAACGAGCTCCAAATCGAGTTTCGATTGAAGGACTATGTTTGTATCATTATTTTTGACTCATAGGAACAAGAATCGTCGAATTCCGAGTTCGTCTGATGGATCAAGAGCATTTTTAGTGAAATAAAAAGCAGCTGAAATTTTTTTGAGCAATTGTTGATATTTTCACAGATGCGGTGAACAAGTAATCCCGCATTTGCAGTGTATAGTACTTAATCTGCGGTGAAAAGTAAGATATATATATATATATATAAAAAATTTTGGGCAGTGTATAATTCGAGCAGTCCGACAATTTTCTCATTTTTGGAGCTATGGAGCCCGGATTGAAGTGATTTTCACCATATGGATTGGGGTAAATGTTCTATATCCAAAAGTGATTATATTTAATGATTCCATGGTTATTTTCATCAAGAATTAGTGAATCAAATGGAAGAAATTGGAGAAAATTTGTAAACCTTTCAAAAATGAAAATTCTAGATTTGGAGGCCAAATTATTGTCGGATTTTGGTAAAATTTTTATGGTTGGACTCGTGGTTGGATGGGGTTTCATATTTTGTGACTTTTGGCAGGTTTCGAGAAGTGGGCTCGGGGCTCAGGTTTTGGTAATTTCGGGATTTGTGCCCGTTATTGATTGTTTTCGCTTGGGTTTTTTTTAAACCCCTCCCAAATTAGGAGGATCTATAGTGTTTCCACACTTCCCCTCCAGCGTGACTTGAACCCAGGACCTAACGGTCGTAAGTGGAGGCACTTACCAACTGAGCGAGCCTCACTTGTCTTGGGCTTTGCTTCCTTAGCATATTGTGATGTATTCGCTCTGATTTTGGATAGATTCGACGCGCGTGGAGGCTGATTTGAGGGGCAAGGGCATCGCGAGCTGGAGATTTTGCCATTTCGAGGTGAGTAATGATTGTAAATGATATTCTGATGTTTTCAAACCCTGGATTTGCACATCATAATGCTATATTGAGGTGAATTGCACGCTGGATAGCGAGCGTGGGGTAGAGCACTGTTGGGGATTGTGACTTGGTCCATCCCAATTAATGAATTTACTGCGTATTTGACTGAAATTTACTTGTTGTCATCATAAGTTGGGTTGATTTCCATATTTGGGCTTCGTCCCAATTATTTGAACCCCTTCGGGGATGGTTGTTGATATTTCCTCACTACTTCGAATCTATACTTGAACTCAGTCATGTATTTTCTACTATTTTCAAAACTCAGCCAACTTTATTTTGCTTTGACACTTGAAATGATCTTTCCTATACTATTTTTGGGCAGAGCAGCATGTTTTACTATTGCCCAAGGGGCTTATATGATTTTGACTGAGTAAGGCCGAGGGCCTGTGTGTGAGGATATTTTTGGATCGGGCTGCACGCCGCAGTAGTGTTATACTGATACTGATATAAGGCCGAGGACCTAGACTTGATGCTATGAGATGGCTTGATATTGCTCTTGGGCCGTAAAGGTCCCCTCCCGGAGTCTGTACACCCCCAGTGAGCGCCGTTGATGATAAATGGATCGTGCTGCACGCTGCAGCGATATATGGATCGGGTTGCACGCCGCAGCAGTACTGGTATTCTGTTGTTTGCGCTACTCTTTGCAATATTTATATGATATTCTGGCAATATCTGATAACTGAGTGTTGTCCCCGACAGACGAAAATTCTATGCTCATCTGCACTGGTTTTTTTGCATTCATTTGCATAACCGCTAAAAAAGTCATTTTTAAAAGAGGTTTAAATGGAGCTAAGGTGTTTCGCTAAAGATTTCATAGCTTCACTATTTTTCTAAAAAGACACTGCTTCTATATAGCATGATGATTTGTCATACGTGATTTCTTACCACTCAATTGTTATTTACCTTTGTTACGCACTAAGTTAGAGTACTCACTTTACTCCTTGCACCTCGTGTGCATATACAGGTATTTATTCACCCGGTAGCGGGTTCTGGCTGATCAGAAGTAGAGCCATAGGAGTTAGCGAGGTGACTGCCAGCGTTCGTAGCACCGCTTTTCTCTCTTTTGTTCATTATTTCGGCTCTGTATATTTTAGGCCTTGTAGTTGGATTTACACTCTAATAGATGCTCTTGCCTTGTGACACCCCGGTTTGGGTTGTGTCGGGATGGTTTCCCTTATTGTGTTCGTTATTTTCGCACCTTATGGTTATTAAATCATATTTTAGAACTGCTCATGTTGAGTAACTTCTTAAAAGGGAGTTTTATGTTGTTCTTCCTGGCCTTGTCTTCATGAGAGGTGCCATCACGACCGGGTTTGGGAATTAGGTCGTGATAAGTTGGTATCAGAGCCATGTTTACATAGGTCTCACAAGTCATGAGCAGGTTTAGTAGAGTCTCGCAGATCGATATGAAGACGTCTGTATTTATACTCGAGAGGTTGCAGAACCGTTAGGAAAACATCACATTCTTGAATTCTTATCGTGCGTCTTTGATTCAGCTTGAAAAGAAACTTTTGAATTTCCTTCCACACGTTCGTATGCACGCATGATCGCTCTATATCAGGTGTGCCTTGATGGCTTGTGATTCCCCAATTGAGGGGCGAGATATAATCTATGTGAGTTTATGTTGGGCCAGTCTGGAGGACTTGAGGCCGGATCTTTGCCTATGGCTTGAGCACCGAGGTGCTGATTGTGTGAGCAAGTGTTTCAAACTTATATATTCGGTATTTCCCCTATTAGTGGGAGTGACGGCTGGTTAGCTACGTGGTGAGTATGTTAGTTCTGCAAGATGTATCTATGTGACTTAGAAGTGATGAAGAAGGTCTGCTAGATGATAGAAGAACTATTAGGTGTTTGAATTCTATTATGATTCGAGATATAGCCCTGAGTTATGGGAACGTGAAAAATCTTTTCATGTTTTCAGTCGAGAGTGAAGTAAATTTTATGTTGCGGTATGAGTTCAGACTCAGGAATACTAAGTGGATGTGTAATGTATATGACAGTGGAAGGTATACAGAAATGTTATATTGAGGTAAAACAGGTGGGTTATCTCCTACAGAGTGTTCTAAAGTGGTGTAATTCCTATGTGTATGTTAGAAGATCTCATGTGTAATTGAAAAGTACGTGTTGAAATTAGAAATTTCGAGTCGCCTAAAAGAGCGAGCTTAGCTATTGCGGAGATGAATGCGAGAATTTGAGAATATTTACAGTACTAGATGATCTGTGATTTCACAAGCTTACAAATGATTTGAGTTTAATCTCACTATGGTATTGTGGCATCAATAGAGTAAAAGTGTTATGAGTTATTGAGCGTATCTTGATCTATGGCTTCGAGCCAAGTGGAGGAGTCTGCTGTGAGCAGTTGATTAAATGGTTAGGTGCTATGTCAGTTCCAGTTTGGGGCATGCGAGTGAATTAGCTATGGCTAGAGTAAAGGAAAATTTTGACAAAGGTTATACTATGCCTCATAGGGTATGAGAATCACGAAATGTCTAGAATGTTGTTGGTAAAAAAGGCTTGGCGCACAGAGCAGAAAGTTGCTAGGTTGTATTGGGATGAGGATTCCATTTTGTGGTATCAGAGTGCCAATGAGGCACGAGTGGTTCTGTTCGTTAGGTTACGTAATTTGCAGTTTGAATAAGAGCGAATGACTTTCGAGAATGGTTCTAATGTGTTCAAGATTCTACATGAAACAATCGGGTATCTTAAGGTTGTGTATGTGGTTAGAGATTGTGTTTTCATTGGAAGAGGTCAAGACTTACGGTATTTTTATGTTAATTATGGGATTCTATGTATCAGTATTTGGAAAGTAAAGGTAATGAATTTAGATTCACAGGAAGTTATTCAGAGTAAAGTATCCTGGAATGTGGTGTTTCTATGAATATTTGTGAGAGTATTCAGCAGCTTATGGGTCTTAGACAGTGTGGTCTTGTGCTTAGGTCTCGTGTAGTGAGCCTGGGTCAAGTAATTGTGCTGCTACAGCAAGAGGAAATATCAAGTTGAAGATGAAACAGAAGGAAATTTAGATGGATGGAGTATCTTGATAGTAGACCGAATCAGTATGGTAAGGATATGATTAACTCTTTGTATGTGCTCGAGGTAAGGGGTTCTTACAGGTATTTTGCAGCAATGCTCTTGGGTTTTGATGGTTGCTTAGCTTGGTCTAGTTAGAAGGATTCAGTCCTGATTGTTTAATTTGTGAAAACAAAATTGGGAGAGTTCTTGTTGATTTCTACCGTGGTTGGAAAATTGCATTTTTTATGAATGTGAAAGGCATGGGATGTGTTATGATTTTCTTCTAGATGGGATCAATGGAAGTTCTTGACTAGTTAAGCTCATAGATGTCTGTGGCTCGGAAGGGACATAAAAGTTTTCATGTTATCCTTGGATGGTATGGTATATGCGATATGTTGTGGAGGACCGAGACTGGCGCGTGCTAATTTACAGTTCAGTTCTGAAAGGAAGTATATAAAACTCTTAGGCAACGGGTATCCTCAGATAATCAAGGGAATGATACTTCTAGCAAGAAGTGATTTGATGAGAGTATATGATGATTCGTGTGCTATATGGAGTTGGAGACTAGGAGTTCTCATGTACAGGTTATGTTGTGGTTGTGGATCGTGTGTATCGGCACCGTTTAGCGGCTATCGGGATTCCGAGCCTAAAGTGGATCTTTATTTGCTAGTATGTTAGATTTTGGATGTGATGTTGGAATTCAGACTGGTTGTCTTAGTATTGGGTAGTTCTCAACTATTACGCTATGGGCTATGCCGAAAATGCCACGGGTTGAGTTGGGAGGTACGTTGGATTATGTTCTAGCAGAGTGGGTTATATTTCAAAGACCCAGCAGATGGCTGGGAAGGATTGCTTTTCTTAATTGGGCATTCGTAATGGATGTCAGTGCAGAGGTTTCTACCACTGATTCAGTTCCAGTGTTAAAGGACCTTCGGATGTGTTTCTTATGCCCTGGCATGTCGCCGGGCGAGGTTGTGGATTTCGGTATTGATTTTGGTGTCGGGCACCGTATCGTATAGCTCTGACACGAGTTATAGTAGTGGAAGGAGCTGCTTCAGGCTTCCTTGGTAATGAGTTCGTTGGCAGGCCGATGTGGATACGTGTTTAGCTTGAGTTGGCTTGGCTGGCCCCAAATCGTATTGTTGAGGGATAGGTTGATTCGATCATTATTGAGCTTGTTAGTGATTTGGGGAGATCTATGAGTTGCTTTTCTATATTGTGAGATATTATGATTTGTTGGTTATGGGCAAATGTGGTGCGATTCTATCGGGGATTCATAGTGGAAGTGGACCGGGAAGAGTAATTGGGTATTGCTCAGTGAATGGAGTATCGGTTATGACCTATCGGGTTGTGTGGCGTATGTTATTTGCTGCGTGGTGGTTATGATGAATGCTTTGGTTTCACAAATCATATTGCGCATGGCTGTCGATTTGGAGCATAGTGTCTTGAGGTGCCTCGTGTGGAGTAGTGTTTAGATAGGATCGCGCATTGCAGCGAAACTATGAGGAGATATGACCTTGCGGGTTAGATTTATGTGTTCTATTCTATGATGTGAGACAGATTCCCAGCCTTGTGTTGTGGTGGTGCTGGTGAGCTTGAGGTACAACTCTTTCAATAGAGTCATTTTCATGATTTGAGTATGTTTAGACTGCTGCTTATTGGTGCATGTAGTTACACAAGTTGTGACTTAGGCCTGTATTGATGTATCATGTCACCAGGGTGGCATGTTTGGTCAGAAGAGATCGTTGGGATCATTAATGAATACAAACAAATTCGATTTCAGCATTTGTGATTGGTAAATATCGAGGTTCGGTTCAAAAATTTGATATGGTAGTTGCCAAAGGAGAAATTGCCTCATGAATGGTTGATCTGAGTAATGGTTATGGCTAATTGCATGTTTCATTTATCGTTGGCAGTACATGAAAGTGTTGGAATGAGACGTTAGCTAATAAGAGGATTTCTAACAGTATTTGGTTGTCGTGGGAAGTTGCTGTGAATGGAAGTTATCGCTGCATGTGTTGAGTTATGAGTTATATCATATAATTGCACCTGAGGTTCCAGGCATGAGTTATTACAGCTGGTTCGGGGTTATTCAGAGTATAGGTGTGAGGTTTTGATCGTATTGATGGTTTCAGTAGTGAAAATGTGGCTCTATGGTTTATGGGCTAGGATGGATTGTGAAATGTCAGCTATGTTGTGTTATTAGACCTATGTGAGATAGGGTGACGTGGGATTACCCCAGGTATATGCTTGGTAAGGTTATTCAGCGATTGGTTGGCTTTTAGAAAATCTCTGAGTACGTTCGAGGACGAACGTGTGTTTAAGTGGGGGAGGATGTAACGACCCAACCGGTCGTTTTGAGCTTTTGCACTTTGATCTCCAATTCCTGGGCATGACTTGCCCCGTGTTATGTATTATGACTGATGTAAATTGTTGGTTTTGGATTTTCATGGAAATAGGTATGAATTTGAAAGAAAAGTCTCGGTTGAAAGCTTTGAATTCGAAAGGGTTGATAAAGAGTTAACTTATTTTTATATGAGCTCGGATCGGAGTTTTTATGATTTGGTTAGCTTCGTTAGGTGATTTATGACTTAGGAGCGCGATCAGAATGCATTTTGGAAGTCAGTGGAAGGATTTGACTTGAATTGGCAAAGTTAGTATTTTGGCGGATTCCGGTTGATAGGTGAAATTTTGATCCGAGGGTCGGAATGAAATTTTAAAAGTTGTTGTAGCTTCGTTATGTCATTAGGGATGTGTGCGCAAAATTTTAGGTTATTCGGACAAGGTTTGATAGAATTTTTGATCGAATTCGGAATTCGGAAGTTTTGGGATTGTTAGGCTTGAATCCGAGGGTGATTTGATATTTTGATGTTGTTTTGAGCATTCCGAAGGTTGTAACAAGTTTGAATTATGTTATGGGGTGTATTGGCATGTTTGGTCGAGGTCCCATAAGGCTCAAATATGTTTTGGAAGAGTTTTTGGAAGATTTTGGCGTTTTGAATATAAGCACGTAATGATCCAAAGGTCCATTTTTAGTTCAAGAGATCGAAATTCGACTTTGAGAATTCCGGAATTTTTATAATGAATTATTGGAGTGATCTGGAAAGCTTGGTCTAATTTCATCAAGTCGCGATTGGGTTTTTGACGCGAATTATGAGTTAATTATTTAACGAGAAAAATGGGTATCGCACTGAGCAAACGAGCTCCGAATTGCATTTCGATTGAAGGACTATGTTCGTATTAATATTTATGACTCATAAGAAGAAGAATCGTCAAATTCCGAGTTCGTGTGATGGAGTTACAGCATTTTTAGTGAAATAAAAAGCTGCTGAAATTTTCTGGGCAATTGCTGGTATTTTCGCAGATGCGATGAACAGTACCGCATCTGCGGTAAACAGTAATACCGCATCTGCGGTGAACAGTAATCCTGCATCTGCGGTGAACAGTAAATATATATATATATATATATATATATATATATATATATATATATATATATATATATATATATATATATATATATATTTNAACCTGGAAAAAGTCACAAAATATGAAACCCCATCCAACCACGAGTCCAAAAATAAAAATTTTACCAAAAGCTGACAATAATTTGGCCTCCAACTCTAGAATTTTCGTTTTTGAAAGGTTTACAAATTTTCTCCAATTTCTTCCATTTGATTCACTAACTCTTGATGAAAATAACCATGGAATCATTAAATATAATCAATTTTGGATATAGAACACTTACCTCAATCCATATGGTGAAAATCACTTCGAAAATCGCTTCAATCCGAGCTCTATAGCTCCAAAAATGAGAAAACTCTTGGACTGCTCGAATTATTCACGGTCCAGAAATATATATATATATATATATATATATATTTCTGGACCGTGAATAATTCGAGCAGTCCAAGAGTTTTCTCATTTTTGGAGCTATAGAGCTCGGATTGAAGCGATTTTCGAAGTGATTTTCACCATATGGATTGAGGTAAGTGTTCTATATCCAAAATTGATTATATTTAATGATTCCATGGTTATTTTCATCAAGAGTTAGTGAATCAAATGGAAGAAATTGGAGAAAATTTGTAAACCTTTCAAAAACGAAAATTCTAGAGTTGGAGGCCAAATTATTGTCAGCTTTTGGTAAAATTTTTATTTTTGGACTCGTGGTTGGATGGGGTTTCATATTTTGTGACTTTTTCCAGGTTTCAATAAGTGAGCCCGGATCTCGGGTTTTGGTAATTTCGGGATTTGTGCCCGTTATTGATTGTTTTTGCTTGGGCTTTGTTTCCTTAGCATATGATGATGTATTCGCTCCGATTTTGGATAGATTCGACGTGCGTGGAGGCCGAGTTGAGGGGCAAGGGCGTCGCAAGCTGGAGATTTTGCCGGTTCGAGGTGAGTAATGATTTTAAATGATATTCTGAGGCTTTGAAACCCCGGATTTGCACATCATAGTGTTATATTGAGGTGAATTGCACGCCGGATAGCGAGCGTGGGGTAGAGCACCATTGGGGATTGTGACATAGTCCATCCCGATTGATGAATTTACTACGTATTTGACTAAAATTTACTTGTTGTCATCATAAGTTGGGTTGACTGCCATATTTGGGCTTCATGCCAATTATTTGAACCCCTTCGGAGATGGTTGTTGATATTTCCTCACTGTTTCAATTCTATACTTGAACTCAGTCATGTATTTTGTACTGTTTTTAAAACTCGTCCAAGTTTATTTTTCTTTAACACTTGAAATGATCTTTCGTATACTATTTTTGGGCTCAGCAGCATGTTTCACTATTGCCTGAGGGGGTTATGTAATTTTGACTGAGTAAGGCCGAGGGCCTGTGTGTGAGGACATTTTTGGATCGGGTTGCACGCCGCGAAAATGTTATACTGATACTGATATGAGGCCGAGGGCCTAGACTTGATGCCATGATATGGGTTGATATTGCGCTTGGGCCGTTAGGGGCCCCTGCCAGAGTCTGCACACCCCCAGTGAGCGACTTCGGCGATAAATAGATGGGGCTGCACGCCGCAGCGATATGTGGATCGGGCTGCATGCCGCAGCGGTACTGGTACTGTTTGATTTGTTTACCTTATTTCATTTGTCTGCCATTATCTATTGTTTGTGCTACTCTTTGCAATATTTATATGATATTCTGGCATTATCTGATAACTGAGTGTTGTGCTCGAGGGGCAGAAATTCTGTCTCATCTGCATTGTTTGTTTTGCATTCATTTGCGTAACCGCTGAAAATGTCATCTTTTAATGAGGTTTAAACTGAGCTAAGGTGTTTCACTAAATATTTCATAGCTTCAATGTTTTTCTAAAAAGGGTTTACACTGCTTCTATGTAGCATGATGATTTGTCATACGTGATTTCTTACTGCTCAGTTATTATTTACCTTTATTACTCACTGAGTTGGGGTACTCACTTTACTCCCTACACCACGTATGCAGATGCAAGTATTTATTTACCCGGTAGTGGGTTTTGGCTGATCAGAAAAAGAGTCATAGGAGTTAGCAAGGTGACTGCCAGCGTTCGCAGCACCGTTTTTCTCTCTTTTGTTCATTATTTCGACTTTGTATATTTTAGGGCTTGTAGTTGGATTTACACTCGAATAGATGCTCGTGACTTGTTACACCCCGGTTTACGCTGTGTCGGGATGGTTTCCCTTATTGTGTTCATTATTTCTGCACTTTATGGTTATTAAATCATGTTTTAGAACTGTTCATGTTAAGTAACTGCTTAAAAAGCAGTTTTATGTTGGTCTGGCTGGACTTGTCTTCACGAGAGGCGCCATCACTACCGGGTTTGGGAATTGGGTCGTGACATGTTTAAAATTAGGAACTTAAAATCATACGGTAGTGAAATACTAAATCACACTGAGTTACATGATACTGGAATACTGAATCACACTGCGTTACATAATACTGGAATACTGAATAGGACTAGGCTGAGATATGTATTCTTGAACTGATTATGAACAGTGAGACTTCAACTGTTTATGGCATCTGAGTAATCTATACTAAGACTTGGGGGAATCAAACTCAAGTCTATATAGAATATGCATTGAGCTCACAACGTTCAGAATGAAAATCATGAACGAGATATGAAGCTGAAGAATAAAAGTTCTACAACTATTCAAGAAAGTAGGCTAAACTACATTTCTAAGGAAATTGGTAACGTCGTAAAAGAAATGCAGTGCAGGGAGAATCATTAAAATTCCCAAACATAGAGAGTTAGCCTCAAGTACCTTAACTTCATGCTCTTGAGCGTAATACAACATTCGCCAATACTTTTCAACTTTAATCTATATAAATACAAGTCAAAGGGATTACATATTAGCAATAATACTCATGTTTTGGTTACCTAGGTATTTTCTCAAACAATTGGTGGCATAAAGTTTCATATTCCTTATTAATAGTGTCTCTACACCCAATAACCCATTCTCTTGCTCCTAGATAAATTCTAAAGTCTCAAATGGTTATAATCAACATCATTATTTATCACCCATAAGGTAAATAACACCCTTAACCAATAATCAACAAATCAAACCTATAATTGTTCATTGTTTTATATCAAACCTATCAACCCTTATCTTATGAACTTGTAGTATACAATCATTAGTCTAATGCTATAATCAATTCGAGGACGAAGATATTACCTTTTTGACGCTCAATCTTCTTGAATTCGAGTTCTAGGGTTTCTTCTCCCAACAACAATGCCCCTATTGAATATCTAATTTGCCCATGTTAGTAAGAAGTTGGGAAATTTAAATTAAATTAGAATCAACATTCGAACTTACCATGGGTGGTGGAGGGACCCTTAAGAAGTTAGGTTTTTTAGAGTTCCCCTTTCTTGTGACGATCCAAAGGTCATCACCGGATTTTTCCCTTTTTTGTGCTTCCGAGGCCTTGAAAAACTCGATTTTAGCTATCTCAATTTGCATGCGCAGTCCGGGCGCGTAGCCGAAAAGCTTTTATGTTGAAATATGTGAATTATGTGAAAAATTTGAAGAATTTTGATATTAATATGATTAAAGTTGAATTTGGTCAACGTTTTTGGTAAACGGACCTGGACCCGTGATGTGATGGTCTCAGAGGGTCCGAGAAAAATATGGGACTCGGGCGTATTACCGAAATCGAAATTCGAGGTCCCAAGCCCGAGAAATGAATTTTTGAAAGAAATTGTTTTTCTTAAAGTAATATGAAAATTTGAAATGAAAATGAGTTATAAAACATTGGTATCGGGCCCGTATTTTGGTTCTGACACCCGGTACAAATCTTAAATATGTCTTAACTGCTTTCTGTGAGGTTTGGTCGAAATCGGACGTCATTTGACGTGTTTCGGAACTAAATATCTAAAATTTGAAGTTTGATGAAAAAGTGATTAGTTTGAGGTTTGATTCCTCGTTTATGATGTTATTTTGTCGATTTGATCATACGGATAAGTGAGTAGGGTGTGGTTGAGTTAGTGTGTGTGATTGATTAGGAGCCCCGAGGGCTCGGGAGTATTTTCGGAGGTGTTCGGGTGGTTTTAGAACTTAGTGAAATTGCAGAAAAATCTGCAACAGGTGCCCAGGTGAATCCTTCTTTGCGTTCGCACTCTTCCTCACGCGTTCGCGATACTTCATTTTTGTTCCTTCATCGCTTTCACATCACTAGTTCGCGTTCGCGTAGAGTTATGGAACTCTTAGGGTCCAGACCTCTTTTCTTCTTCGCGTTTGCGATGACTGGACCGTGTTCGCGTAGGTCCCCAGCCCCTTCCCATCGCGTCCGCGTACAGGCTAACGCATTCGCGTAGGCTAATTCCCTGGACCCCCCAATCTTTCTCTTCCTGTTCGCATCCTTCTCATCGCGAACGCGATGTTCTATTGAGTCAACCCTTCGTGAACGCGACCTTGCTCCCGCGAAAGCGAAGGGTAATTTTGCCCAGTTATTTAATATGTCCAAAACAGAACAGTGACGGAAGTTTTTCATCAAACACACGAACCCTTTCTTCTCCAAATCTTCTAAGCGATTTTTAGAGCATTTCTTCACCAAAGCTTCTCGGGTAAGTATTGTTTAACTCATTTTATTCATTTTCTATCATCATCTATTGAAACCCTAGACCTAAAACATGTAATTTAGGGTAGAAATTAGGGGAAATGGGTAGAGTTAGGGTTTTCTATATTTTGTTGATTCAGACCTCGTTTTGGGGTCGAATGTGAAAACAAATTATATAGTCGGACTCGTGGGTGAATGGGGGATTTAATTTTGGTCCGAACCTCGTGTTTTGGCAAATCGAGACCGGGGCCGATTTTGGAATTTTTGTGAAGAAAGCTTGGAAATCTATATGTAGGCATTGGGTTTGATTTGTTTAGCCTATGTTGATATTATGAAGTCCTTATTGTATAGATTTGATTGAGTTGGAACCGAATTCAAAAGGGAAAGTGGTCGTTATGGATTGATTTGGCCGTGGAAATTGAGGTAAGTGTTTGATCTAACTTTGGCTTGAGGGAATAGGAGTGGAGTCTTATTTGCTAATTGCTATTTGTCGAGTACGGTGTATAAATATGGTGACAAGTATCTATACACTGGTGTCGAGCATGACCGTGAGTCCTGAATTTCTAAATTATCGAATTCTTAATTGTTGTTTATGAGGACTTGGTTGGAAATCTTTAAACAATAAGCCGGTAATTGTTGAGACTGAGCATTGATTTAAATATGTTAAGTAGAAATTGAATAAGTTTGGTCATAGCTGGATCTCCTTTGCCGGGATAGTTTATTAAATTATCTTGTTCCCTTGTCGGGATTATTTTGTGTATTGTGTTGAAAGAGATGGGATCGTGTGGCACACCTACCACATGATATTATGAAATGGGAGCGTGTGGTATGCCTACCATGTGATATTATGAAATGGAGCGAGTGGTACGCCTGCCACGTGATATTATGAAATGGGAGCGAGTGGTATGCCTACCACGTGATATTATGAAATGGGAGCGAGTGGTACGCCTACCATGTGATATTATGAAATGGGAGCGAGTGGTACGCCTACCACGTGATATTATGGAATGGGATCGAGTGGTAAGCCTACCACGTGATATTTTGATAAATGGGATCGAGTTGTACGCCTGCAACGAGAGGAAATTGAAATAAGTGAAAGTAGTTTGTTTTCCCTTATTCTGTGTTAGAAGAAATTAGATGTAGTTTCCTTGTTATTCTTGATATTCCATTTTATCTTCAACCACATAAGCATGTTCCCCTCCCAGTTTTAATTGTTTACTTTCGCTATTATTTTATTGTACTTGTATATACATCTGCACATGTTTATCTGGTAGTCTGGTCTAGCCTCATCACTACTTCGCCGGGGTTAGGCCAGGCACTTACCAGCACACGGGGTCGGTTGTGTTGATGTTACACTCTGTGCATCTTTTTGCACAAATCCAGGTGTTGGAGCAGCATTTGAGTAGCAGTAGCATTCTGGGAGTGAGCTTCCAGTCCAGGGACATTCGAGATAGCCTTGCTGACGTCCACAGGCCTGGAGTCCTTTCTATTTTATTCAGTTTGTTATCAATTGTACCGAAGCAGACAGTTTATGTTTCATTCAAACGTTGTATTTAGTATTCTCTAGATGTTCATGAGTATTGTGATACCAGTCTTGGGTAGAAGATTTGTTAAACTTCCGCATTTCTTTCAGTTAACTATGTTTGAGACTTTTGCTTTATTATTAAATGTTTCATTATTTCTAATATTGTTGTGGTTCGTTAAAAGAGGTAATTGATAATTGGCTTGCCTAGCTCCTATTAATAGGCACCATTACGACTTCCGAGGATGGGAAATCCAGGTCGTGACAAGTTGGTATCAGAGCACTAGGTTACATAGGTGTCACAACTCACGAACAAACTTCGTAGAGTCTGAGGGATCAGTACGGAGACGTTTGTATTTATCCCCCAGAGGCTATAGAGTTATGAAAGTTTCACATTTGTTCTTTCTTGTCGTGTTGTTCTATTTCTCAAGTACCGATTGAATTTCTACTCTGTTCCTCCGCAGATGGCGAGAACACATGCTTCCTCTTCTACCGCACAGCAGTCCGAGCCCCCAGCAGCAGCTCCAGTGGCAAAGCCTCGGGTTGATTTCGAGGAGGAGGTTCCAGCCCCAGCAATCCCGGTAGGCCCGGCTCAGGTCCCAGAGGGGTTCATTGCCATCCCAGTTCTTCAGGATGCTCTAGTCCGATTAGTAGGCTTCATGGAGAGTGTCATTCGAGCGGGTTTGTTTGTAGTAGTTCAACCAATGATGGTAGATCAGTTGGGTACAAAGGCTCGGGCCGGGAGTGAGATCACTTTTTAGGAGGCGGCCAATGTAAGCCGTAGAGTTGAGATAGCTCTGCTAAAGGGAGGTAGTCATAGGTCGGATAAGAGGCCCCGTCATACAGGCAGATTCAGTGGTACCTCGTCAGGAGGTAGAGGTACTATGGTAGGGGTCATCCTTCCAGGCCTTTTCAGTCAGCTCCCTATGTCACTCATGGTACGTCAGGTGGTCATTCAAGTCGATAGGGTCAGCCTCAGTTCCTTCAGCTGCAGCGTTCGTGTAGATGTTATGAGTGTGGTGAGTATGGTCACAATAGGAGGGTTTGCCCGAGGTTGAGGGGTGCTCAGCCGCAGCAGACGAGGTCTTGCCATGCTTGTGGTGATCCGAGTCACATTGTCAGATATTGCCCTCGAGTTTATGGCAGCTTCCTGCATCAGAGTTTTCGTGCTATGATTCAGGCACCAGAGGTTCCTCAGCCTGCCCAGCCAGTCAGAGGTGGTGGTAGAGGTCATAGAGGTGGAGCTCAGGCCGCCAGAGGTAGAGGCCAGCTAGTAGCTAGGCCAGAGGCTGAGTCTTCAGATGTAGACATTACAAGTACCATTCTGATTTGTATTAGAGATACTTCAGTGCTATTTTACCCTTGGTCTACGTATTCGTATGTGTTGTCCTATTTTGCACCCCACCTAGTTATGCCTAGCGATGCTTTGAGTGTTCCTATTTATGTATCTATACTGGTGGGTGATTCTATAGTGGTCGACCGAGTCTATCATTCGTGCGTGGTAGTGTTTGAGGGTGTTGAGACCCGTGTTGATTTATTCCTCTTAGACATGGTGGATTTGAACGTCATTTTAGGGGTGAATTGTTTGTCCCCATAGCATGACATCTTGGATTGTCACGCCAAGACCGTGACCTTGGCTTTGGCAGACTTTCCCCGATTGGAGGGGAAAGGGACCCAGGACATGCCACCGGCAGTATTATTTCTTATGTGAAGGCTCGACTTATGGTCGAGAAGGGGTGTTTGGCTTATCTGGCATATGTTCGCGATTCCAGCACAGAGGTTCTATCTATAGATTCTGTTCCTATTGTTCGGGAGTTCCTCGAGGTTTTCCCTTCAAACCTGTCGGGTATGCCGCCGATAGGGGTATTGATTTCCGTATTGATCTGGCTCCGGGCACTCAGCCCATTTCCGTTCCGCCATATCGCATGGCCCTGCCGGAGTTGAAAGAGTTAAAGCATCAGTTACGGGATTTGTTGGAGAAAGATTTTAGTAAACCCAGCGTTGCTCCTTGGGGCGCGTTGGTGTTATTTGTGAAGAAAAAGGATGGTTCGATGAGGATGTGCATTGATTACTGGAAATTGAACAAGTGACTACTAAGAAAAAGTATCCACTGCCGAGGATTGATGATTGTTTGACCAGCTTCAGGGCGCAAAGGTGTTTTCAAAGATAGACTTGAGATCTTGCTACCATCAGTTGAGGATTAGGGCATCCGATGTCCCTACGTCAGCATTCCGCACTCAGCATGGGCATTATGAGTTTTTGGTCATGTCATTTGGGTTGACCAATTCCCCAGTAACATTTATGGAGTTCATGAACTCAGTGTTCATGCCTTACTTGGACTTGTTCGTCATAGTTTTTATTGATGATATTCTGGTGTACTCCCGCAGCCAGGAGGAGCACGAGCAGCACCTCAGAGTGGTTTTTTAGACTTTGAAGGGTAGTCAGTTGTATGCTAAGTTCTCGAAGTGCGAGTTTTGGTTCAGTTAGGTTGCATTTCTGGGCCATGTTGTATCAGCAGAGGGTATTCAGGTGGACCCGAAGAAGATTGAGGCAGTCAAGAATTGACCTCGACCAGCATCAACTACTGAGATTCGGAGTTTCTTGGGGTTAGCAGGTTACTAACGCCGGTTCGTAGAGGGATTTTCATCCATAGCAGCCCCGATGGCCAGGTTGACCCAAAAGGGTTCCCAGTTCAGATGCTTAGACGAGTGTGAGGAGAGCTTTCAAAAGCTCAAGACAGCTCTGACTATGGCATCGGTATTGGTTTTGCCCACAGGCTTAGGGCCTTATATAGTTTATTGTGATGCTTCTCGTATTGGGCTTGGTGCGGTATTGATGCAGGATGGCAAAGTCATTGCTTATGCTTCGAGGCAGTTGAAGATCCACGAGAGGAATCATCCGGTTCATGATCTAGAGTTGGCAGTCATTGTTCAAGCTTTGAAAATTTGGAGGCATTATTTATGTGGTGTGACGTGTGAGGTGTACACTGATCACAAGAGTTTGCAATACTTATTCAATCAGAATGAGTTGAACTTGAGGAAGCAGAGGTGGTTGGAGCTATAGAAGTGTTATGATGTTACTATTTTGTGCCACCCGGGGAGAGCCAATGTGGTGGCCGATGTATTGAGTAGGAAGTCCGCCAGCGTGGGTAATCTTGCTTATATTCTGGTTATCCAGAAACCGCTTTCTTTGGATATTCAAGGCTTGGACAATCGATTTTTGAGGTTGGAAATTTCTGAGCCTAGCCGGGTGTTGGGTTGCACGGTCGCTCGTTCTTTATTATTGGAGCGCATCCATGATTGGCAGTTTGATGATCCCCATTAGTGTGTCCTGAGAGACACGGTGCATCATGGAGGTGCCACGAAGGTAACCTTAGATGATGATGGTGTTTTGAGGTTGCAGGGGCGAGTTTGTGTGCCCAATGTCGATGAGATTCGAGAGTTGATCTTAGCGGAGGCCCAGAGTTCTCGATATTCTATTCACCCGGCGCCGCTAAGATGTATCAGGACTTGCGATAGCATTATTGGTAGCGTAGGATGAAGAAAGATATTGTTGCATATGTGGCTCGATTTTTGAACTATCAGCAGGTTAAGTATGAGCATCAGAGGCCTGGTTGTTTGTTTCAGAGGATTGAGCTTCCCGAGTAAGTGGGAGATAATTACCATATATTTCGTTACTGGACTTCCTATGACTCGAAAGAAGTTTGATGCTATTTGGGTCATTGTTGATAGGCTGACCAAGTCAGCGCATTGTATTCCAATTGTAGCCACCTATTCATCAGAGAGGTTAGCTGAGATCTACATCCGGGAGATTGTTCGCCTTCATGGGGTGCCGGCATCTATCATTTCAGACCGGGGTATGCAGTTTACCTTGCGCTTCTGGAGAGCAGTTCAGCAGGAGTTAGGCACACAGGTTCGGTTGAGCACAACGTTCCATCCTCAGACGGACGACCAGTTCGAGAGGACTATTCATATGTTGGAGGGTATGCTCCGAGCCTGTGTCATTGATTTTGGAGGCTTGTGGGAACAGTTTTTGCCTTTAGCAGAGTTTGCCTACAACAACTGCTACCAATCCAGCATTCAGATGGCTCCATATGAGGCGTTGTATGGTAGGCGATGTCGGTCTCTAGTGGGATGGTTTGAGCATGGAGAGGCTCGGTTATTGGGTATAGATTTAGTCCAGGAGGCCATGGATAAGGTCAAGATCATTCAGGACAGGCTTCGTTTGGCTCAGACGCGGCAAAAGAGTTATGCGAATTGCAAGGTTCGAGATATAGCTTTCATGGTCAGTGAGCGAGTATTTCTCCGTGTATCTCCTATGAAGGGTGTGATGAGATTTGGAAATAAGGGCAAGCTTAGCCCTAGGTTAATTGGCCCATTTGATATTCTTGATCGTGTGGGATTGTTGGCCTACAGACTTTCCTTGCCACCTAGCTTGTCAGTCGTGCATCCAGTGTTTCATGTGTCTATGCTTCGGAGGTATCACGGTAATCCTACCCACGTGATAGATTTCAGCACAATCCAGTTGGACAAGGATCTGTCTTACGAGGAGGAGCCGGTAGCAATTTAAACCGGCAGGTTAGACGTTGAGGTCGAAGAGTTTTCCTTTAGTGCGTGTCCAGTGGATAGGTCAGCCTCCTGAGGCATCAACCTGGGAGTCTGAGTCTGACATGTGGAGCAGTTATCCTCATCTATTTCCTGACTCAGGTACTTCTTTCTTTTGTTCGTTCGAAGACGAACGGTTGTTTTAGAGGTGGAGGATGTGATGACCCAAAGGGTCTTCACCAGTTTTTTCCCTTCTTCGTGCTTCCGTGGCCTTGAAAACCTCCCTTTTAGTTGCCTCAATTAGCGTGCGTAGTCCGAGTGCATAGCCGAAAAGCTTTTATGTTGAAATATGTAAATTCTGTGAAACATTTGAAGAATTTTGATATTAATATGATTAAAGTTGACTTTTGTCAATGTTTTGGGTAAACAGACCTAGACCCGAGATGTGATGGTCTCGGAGGGTCCGTAGAAAAATATGGAACTCGGGCGTATTCCCGGAATCAAAATCCGAGGTCCCGAGCCCGAGAAATGAATTTTTGAAAGAAATTGTTTTTCTGAAAATAATATGAAATTTTGAAATGAAAATGAGTTAGAAAACATTGTTATTAGGCTCGTATTTTGGTTACGATGACCGGTACAAGTCTTAAATATGTGCTAAGCGCTTTCTGTGAAGTTTGGTCGAAATCGGATGTCATTTGACGTGTTTCGAACCTAAATATCTAAAATTTGAAGTTTATGAAGTTTGATGAAAAAGTGATGAGTTTGAGGTTTGATTCCTCGTTTATGATGTTATTTTGGCGATTTGATCGCACAGATAAGTTCGTAAGGAGTGGTTTAGTTAGTGTGTGTGATTGGTTAGGAGCCGCGAGGGATCGGGAGTATTTTCGGAGGTGTTCGAGGTGGTTCTAGAACTTAGTGAAATTGCAGAAAAATCTGCAATAGGTGCCTAGGTGAATCCTTCTTCGAGTTCGCACTCTTCCGCACATGCTCGCGATACTTCATTTTTGTTCCTTCATCGCATTCGCATCACTAGTTCGCATTCGCATTCGCATCACTAGTTTGCATTCGCATCACTAGTTCGCATTCGCGTAGAGTTATGGTTCTCTGAGGGTCCGACCCTCTTTTCTTCTTCGCGTTCGCGATGACTGGACTGCGTTCGTGTAGGTTCGCGTACTGGCTAACGCGTTCGCGTAGGCCAATTCCCTGGACCCCCCCCCCCC